>BCLG01000586.1:126366-140277 GCA_001602295.1 Zoysia matrella | reverse complement strand
CTAGAACAGATCAAGGTGGCGCCTCAAGCCAATGGTTCACTGGCCGGAAGCATCGATAATGATGATGAGGATGGAAGCAGATGGAAGAATGATAGTAAGAAAATTAAGAAGCGCCTTCTCAGAGGGCTGGTAAAAATGTTCACTTGTAAGTAGGAGAAGCTATTTACGCGATAATTTTCTAGCACTCCCCTTGTATTCTAGAGTATCCCCTGTAATTTGTCGTTTGAATATAGTTGTGATGACTGATTCAGTGCACATCGGAATTCATAATAACACATCAAAAGATTTGAATATGGATGCATTTGATCAATTTCCTGCATGCTGGAGTGTAACAGTTTTGGAGGTCTTACCGTCTTAACGTACCAGGTCAAACTAAATCATGCACTACTACAAAACCTACTTATCCTGACACCCCCCCCCCCCCCCCCCCCCCCCCCCCGGCTCGATGTATAGACCGCCTATTAAACGAGATGCGGGCCTGGGGATATCGGCCGCTTGCATGAATACAATTATGCAAACGGACTTCCTAACCATCTGCTTGTACAAAATGCCTCATTTTCTGCAGCCGGAGGCTTTAAGACAACAGCCTGCACTTGCTTAGTTTGTGGAGGTGGTTCTCCTAAAAGACAGCTTGAAAAATAGACATTTGTGTAATCGGTTGCTTAGAAGAGCCACCTGAAAGAATCATCGCTTTTGTGTGCAGGGGGGACTTTCGGAACCCGCCAAATTACCCAACCCTATATATACGACCTGCCCATACCCTGTTAATTTCGCGACCTGCTCGAACAGGAGCAGCGCGCGGCGGCTGGGATAAATAGATTGAAGTGGTCTCGTGGATCTTATTCTCTAAGGTAATCTTATACTCCTTCAATTTAATTTAAGTTTAAGTGTGATTTGTGCCCTAATTTATATATTCTCTTTTATCTATGGTTCCTCAAGTTTGTACCATTGAGGAGGATTAAATTGGCTAAAGTACAGCTCAATTTCATATGTAACAGTACAGTAATTGCTACAAATTTTCAACTAAATTAGTTCTTTTTTGTTCGAAGTGTCATAAGGAACCTTCTGACGGTTTCCTTTGTGGATATTATGTTTGTGAGTACCTTAAGATAACTGGACATTATAAAGTGAACTGTGAGGATGTAAACTATCTTTGTATATAGATATCAACTTTTTTTGTATACTTTGAATTATGTTATCATTGTTATGCTATTTTTCTGTCATCTTTTTATTTATAGTATTCCGATGTTGGAGGGGAATGGCCTTCGGGAAAAGACCTGGAGCTCACTGGAGTTGATTCAGTTCTAAGTGACATGTGCTTGTTTATCCATCAAGAAATTTGTCATCAGGATGATGCATTTTTTAAAAAGGAAACAATGAATTGGTTATGGACTCTCAGTTGTCTCTGTATTACGGAGTTGGGCTATCCTAGATGTAATAGAATATGGTGGATTTGTGACTTATAAATATTTTGTGATATATACTTATTTGTTTGGAGTGTTCGAATCACCTATTATATATTATCGTGCTGGAATATTATATTCAGTGTCAATTTCATTAACTGATTGTATAACCTGTATAAAAATAAAAATAATATGGTAATATTAAATTGTTAAAATATTTATGTAGAAGGTGGATATTGTACACCACTTATAAAATATACGCATGCGCACATCTTTAAGCACCATTGGCAGAAACTAATGCCTCTTTAAAGTAACCAACATCCACCAAGAAGGGGTGGCAAAAGGGCAATGGGTCACGGGTCCTTGCCCAATCTGTTTTGGCTTTTTAAAATTTTCATTCAAAATTTTATTCAAATTCAGTTTGGACTTTCTATGGCTCGGTCCTTAACAAATCTAAGTCAAAATTATCAACTCATTACCACCCCTATAAGCAAATGTTTATTTAATGCAACCGCATCATTTTCAAATAACAGAATACTTAATCAGCTAAATATTACATGTAGACATGTTCCCACAATGCAAAGAACCAAAGAACTCAGTCCGCAGCCAGCCACCAGGTGTCGAAGGAACTACTGTATAACAGTTTTAATACGTGCCTAGGCTCTGTTTCTATCGTGACTTCATATTCCTTTACATTTATTCTTCATTACTATATATAGTGCAACATATGGATAAATATTGGCCATGATGATTGCGACAGTCAAGCAAATCTCCAAATCAGGGATACGTCCTGCACCCAAAAATAAGTTTACATTTGAGTTTGATAAAATCTATCTTTAACCTGAGATTTGTTTAAATTCGATCAAGTTTACCAATACAAGGCATAGTTTTAGATTACTCATGAAAAATATTTTTGTATTAATAAAATTGGATAAATTTATATATGGAAGTTATTGGTTAAAGATATGATAACCAAACTATTCTGGAACCCATGGAGGATTGATAATTTATTAAAAAAAAAGAGTGTCACTCTCACTTCTCTCTCTTTTTGCTATGAAATTGAATGAGTTCATCTGAAATTTCTATAAGATTTATATAAAATTCCTATGTTCCAAACGAGGTCTTACTGTTGTAGTGTCAAGTGCACTCTACCTTTTTATAGGGGGTACTTCTTTAATCCCTGTGCCTGAATCAAAAAATGACACCTTTTTTTCAGAATGGAGGAGTTAGTACTTCAAATATGATATCACTAGCGTCCAGTACAGTACAGTATGGAAGCATTGCTCTAGCAGCCTCACACGTTCGTCATGCTGACGCTAACCAGACTAGGAAACTCTTCCGAACAAACGGGACTTCGACGAGTAGAGTAGCAACCAAGGAAGCTCTTATTCCATTTCTTAATCCTGTCTAAAACACGTGCTTGTTCTTCACCTGCGTTCTTGGTTCCAAACAAAGTGTACAGCTTTCGGTTTGACTCCTGACGATACGCGTCGTATGCTACTTTCGATAGAACTTCACAGGCACAAAAGTGGGTGTGTTCATGAGCTTTGGTGGGAGCTAAGCAAAGGCGCACAGCTTGGTGCTTATTAGTTAATCTCTCCTATATAAAAGTCTGTAGACGTAATCTATTTTATTTTTTGTGTCACAAATTCTATCTATATTATATTTTTGGTGTCATAAATTTTATCTCTACTTTCTATTGAAAAGAACAGTAGAACCATGCGTCTCCGTTTGTTTCGTAATTTACTTTCTGTTAGACTCCTCTTGAACCCCGCATCTCTGCCACAGCATCCACGTGTCGTTGTCCTAACCTTTATGCAGCACTGAGCGACGACTTCAACACTCATAGCAGCAACTTAAATTGCTACCATCTCTCTATCTCTATAGTATCACACTTCAACTAAAATACTAATCATGAGAGAGAAAATTAAAGATACATGTTGCTACAATATTTTTTTTCACTACTTATTACTTTTTTACCACCTCGGTACGTCATCAAAATTTACGAGTTAATTGGAACTCACCGCCCCTGGTATACGAGGCTCCCGTTTCCAGCTACTAGGAAAAGGTCCCCCCCCCCCCACACCCTCAAAAAAACTACTCGACGGCAATGCCGAGCCGCCGCACGCCAGCCATGATCTGGCCGATGGCTACCGCCACCACCGAACAGTGGAAGTGAAAAATCCGGTTTACAGAATTTACCTACCTAGATATGAGCAGGGCAATGAGGTCCTGTGATTCAGATGGATTTCTTATTTATTCAGTTGTGATTAGTTTTAGTTTCGTTTATTTAAAAACGCATTATGCAAAGGTTAAAATAGAACAAGTATTGTGTAAATTTATTTATTTTTAGTTTAGCTTGTATTAATACAAGTTGTGTCATACTTATTTGTAGAAATTGTGTCATATTTTTTTGTCTATATCAGAGCGAGAATGCATCATATTACTTTCTCGTATAAAAAAAATTTAATCACGTTGCTCTGTCCTTGGCTTAGCACTGATCATGAGACAACTCCACTTATATACCTGTCGCAAAGAAAAGCTAGTCCACTTATCCATGCCTTTAAACTCCACTGATCAACGAACACGCATGTATTAAGTTATTAACTAATTGATGAGGGAATTTGAAGTGTGAAACTGTGAACAATCGCCGATACGTACCATATCTTTGTACTTGCAGAGAATCTTCTTCACTCGACCAAGACCATCTTTTCTAGACAGAAAACACTTTGCTAATCTCAGTCGTGTCACAACGGTATAAATATGACGTATAAATACATTGCTAATCCATGGCGAGCTTAACTGCACTGCAGACTGCACTGTAACAAGCAGTGGCGGAACTGAGGGGGCGCGGCCCCCATCATTTGAAATTCCTCAAAACACTTTTTTAGTTTACCCTCTCTAATTTATTCATCATATTAACAATATAAAATACATTAAAAATAGTGTTTTTTCACTGAGTTTTAGTGCTAAAAATTGATAAACAGTGATCAAAATTTTATTTTTATTTGGATATATATTTTTAGTGATCATTGTGTATGATAATTATTGTTACATGTATTTAGTTACTAAAGGTTTCATAGTTGCTATATAATTTTAATGAACAACATATACAATTGTTAATTATTATATACATATATTGAGAAGTATTTTTTGTCACCAAAGTGGGACCAAATTTTTTCTGACTAAATATGTACAGTGAATAACATTAGACATGTAGAGACCAATTATTCTGGTGATAAAAAAATATTTTTTTTGTAATGGAGGAGGAATTTAGTTTATCTTGAGAGTTTTTAGCTCATTCAGCAATTAAAAAAATGACCTAGCTCCAGCTAAGACATAGGTCTCAAGGTGCGATTTCCATTAAGTGGTGGCTCCAGCGGCGTGGAGTAGATGAGAGGTATGATCTCGTTCAACTCTGTCGCTTTGGCTAATGGTAAATGCGATAGCCAACATGCTGACACCACCTCGACTCCTCTAGAGATCACGACAACGTACATAGAATAGATGACCTAAACTTCGAGTCACCCTCGTTAGAGATGGACCGGCCTCCTAAATTTCGCGTGTAGTTCCGCCACTGGTAACAAGAGTGATAAGCAAGCTTGCAAGTAGTACTCCTCCTCTCAGTGAGCCATGGAGATGGAAGGCGTCAGCGATTGTCACATCCCAAACCTCATGTTAAGTAAAAAGGGGGTTTAAAAAAAAGTTTTTCTTTCTTTGACAGTCCAGTTTAGGCCAATTCTAAAATTTTTCTTTAAAAGAAACTAAAGCTAGAAATAGCTTAATAAAATTCAAAATTTTGAAACTTAAAACTTGGAGTTTGACCAGTGATTGATTTTCCTTTTCGCCTTGAGAATTTATTTGGAGTTTGGATTTTTTTCCCCAAAAATCTTTAGCACCAAATTCAGAATTCACAAAAAAAATAGGAATTGAGGAGGAAAAATTTGAATTTGACTAGTGGGCCAAAACCCTTTTCCCAGGCCGGCCCACTTCCTCTCCTTTTTCTCTCCTCCGGCCTGGCCTGCATCCCACTTTCTCTCCCTCTGGTCCAGCTGCGCTCCTCCCCTGTTGTCTTCCTTGTCACCGCTCGCCGCGCGTGCGTCGGCCGGCAGGGCAGGCCAGCCCCACCTGGCATAGAATTTGAAAGGGCCATAGAATTTGAATGCAAGTTTGGGGCATGGTCTGTTGAGTAACGATCTTTGTGCAAATGGTTGTAGTTTCAGTAAAACTTGGTCCCCAACAGCAAAGGAGCGCTCGGATCTTCTAGTGTCAGCAAAATGCTTCATTCTGTGTTGAGCCTTGGACAGATGAGACTTTAATAATTCAGTGAACAACTGCCTTTCTTTTAACATGTTTACCACATCAGTGTTATCAGAAGTATGGAGTGGAGGCACCAAGCCAGGGGAGGGATCAGTATCATACAAAGCTTTAAATGGTGAACACTGCAGAGCACTATGAAATGAGGTATTATACCACAATTCAGCAAGTGGCAGCCAATGGAACCATTTAGTTGGAGTATCATGCACAGCACACCTGAGATACATTTCCAAGCACTGATTTATCCTTTCAGTTTGATTATCTGTTTGAGGATGGTAGGTAGAACTTAATTGCAGTTGGGTGTTGAGAGGTTTAAACAGTTCTTGCCAGAACAGACTGGTGAAAACCTTGTCTCTGTCAGACACAATGGTTTTTGGTAAACAATGTAACTTGACCGCCTCCTGCAAGAATGTGAGGGCCACTTGAGCAGTGGTGAAGGGGTGCTTCAATGGGATGAAATAGGCATACTTAGTAAAACGGTCTACCACTACGAGTATCACCGAATAACCAGCTCACAGAGGTAGTCCCTCTATGAAATCCCTTGAGATGTCTTTCCATGAGCTGACAGGTACTGGCAGGGGCTGTAAAAGACCAGGGATTTTGATGTTCTCGTGTTTAGCATGTTGGCACACTTGACACTGTTTCACAAAGTTTTCTACATCTTGCTTGATGCCTTGCCAATGGAAAATTCTCTTCAGCCTTTGATATGTGGCTAGAATCCCTAAATGACCTACCATAGCTAAAGCATGAAAACTATTCAGCAGTTTTGAGTGCAATGCAGGGTTGTTGCCCACCTAAATTTTCTCGCTAAACCTGATGACTCCATCCACCAAAGAGTAACCCTGTGCATTAGGACTATGCAGTGCCAGCTTTGCCAACAGTGATTGTGACCTGGAGTCTGTGACATAAGAATTAGTAACTTCCTTAATCCACACAGGAACCACAGAAGAGATAGCACTCAGGAAAATATTGGCTCACTCTTGATAATGCATCAGCCACTTTGTTTTCAACCCCCTTTTTGTACTGAAATTTGAATTGAAGGCCAGCAAGCTTAGACATGGCTTTCTTCTAAAGATCAGTAGAGAGGCTCTGGTCTTGGAGATGACATAGGCTTTTGTGATCAGTTATAATGATAAACTGACTTCTCTGCAGTTTTCATCTATCAACAGCCATCATGACAGTCAAGAATTTTTTTCATATGTTGGTAACTTTTGATTTGCATATCTCAGGGCTTTACTGAAATAAGCAATAGGATGGCCATGTTGAGATAGCACTGCCCCAATGCCCAAATCATAGGCATCAATCTCAACTTCAAATGGTTGAGAAAAATCAGGGAAAGCCAATACATGCGTGAGCCATATCAGTTTTGAGTTGCTCAAAAGCACTCTGAGCTTCAGGTGTCCAAGTAAATAACTTGTGTTGTAGCAAGTTAGTGAGAGGTTTAGCAATAATACCATAGTTTTGGACAATTTCCTATAATAGCTAGTTAATCCCAGAAAACCTCTTAATTCAGTGAAATTAGCAGGGACAGGCCAATGCAACATTACAGAGGTTTCAGAAGGATTAGTGGAGACTCCTTTGTCAGAAATGATATGACCAAAATAAGAGAGTGTTTGTTGAGCAAAGTTGTATTTACTGAACTTGACAAATAGTTGATGTTCTGCCAAGGTAGCAAACACTTCTCTCAAATGTTGCAAATGCTCATTCCAGGACTTACTAAAAACAAGGATGTCGTCCATAAACACTTAGAACAAATTTTCTCATAAACTTGGCAAAGACCAAATTCATTAAACATGAAAATGTAGTAGGTGCATTAGTGAGGCCAAAAGGCATTACCCTGAACTTCAAGTGCCCATGATGAGTCTTGAATGCGGTTTTATGTTCATCTTGAGGTGCCATTTTGATGTGATGAAAACCTGATTTCAGATTAATAGTTGAGAAGAACTTAGCACCTGCAATCTCATCCAAAAACTCATCAATGATTGGCATAGGAAATTTGTTTTTGACAGTCACAGCATTCAATCTTATGTAGTCCATACAGAATCTCCATGTACCATCCTTTTTTTAACTAATAACATTGGGGAAGCAAAAGGACTGATGCTGGGTGTAATTAATCCTTTGGCCATCATCTTATAAACTTGTTTCTCAATCTCATCTTTCTCTTCAGGGGAATACCTTTATGGTCTTGTGTTGACTGGAGCAGCACCAGGTAGTAAAGTGATAGCATGATCATAAGACCTGAAATGTGGAAAAGAAGAAGGATCTTGGAAAATGCTCTGAAATTCAGTGAGCAATTGCTGAATTTGTTCAGTCAAAAGAGAGGGAGCACTTTCAGTATCAGGTATAGGATTTTCATTCACTTTGCTGCATCATGATTACAGCCCATAGAGCATTAGACTTGTCACACTTAAGGATCTTATGATAAGACATTTCAGAAGGTGTGGACTGAACTGTGGAAGTGATCCCTTGCAACTTGACAAGCTGCCCTTTGTAAGAAAATTGAATCCATTTGTTCAGCCAGTCACAGTTCATAGGACTGAATTTTTCAAGCCAATCCATGCCAAGAACTAAATCATAAGCTCCCATATCAAGAACCTTAGGAGTGCACTAGAAAGTATGTCCCTGGATGTACCACTCAAAGTTTGGAACATCTGTTGCAGTCTGCAATAGTTCACCATTGGCCACTTTCACTAATAGAGGTGGAACAAGCACAATGGGGCAGTGAAGTTTTTTCACCAGTGTTGCATTGATGAATGTATGTGAGCTCCCAAAGTCCACCAGAATTACCATTGTTTGATTTTAAACTAGAGCTTGTAACTGAATCACTCGAGGATCATCTCTGCCAGATATAGCATTCGGTGACATGAAACAATCTGCTTCGCAAAAGCGTGGTAAAGTACCTTCCAGCATATCCATCACTTCATCAGACAAAAACTGACCACCATCTGCAGTGGCACCAGCTAACATCTGAGTTGACCCACAATAGGAGTAGCACACTTGTGGGCTGGACTATACTCCTCCCCATATCTGTAACAAAGCCCATTGATACTGCGAAATTTTTTGAGTTGTTTAGCTTTCCAGAGATCTGGTCACTTGTTGTTTTGTATCTTTGGGCTGGGCAGGGACAGAAGAACGGGACCCACTGCGGCCATAGGACTTTCTTTCCTGTCAAAAAGTTGCTCATGAACATAAGCTAACTGAGCAGCACGAGTTACACTCTCTGGGGGATGCATTTCCATTGCTGAACATAACTCATCTTTCAGGCCTAACAAAAACTAAGAAACCAACAGTGTTTCATTGAGTGTAGAATCATGCTGTCGTATGTGATAGACCAACTGCTCAAACAGAGCTTTATACTCAGAAACAATCTGTATGTCTGAGGTTCAGCAGCTCCATGGTTTTAGCACGATGGACATTGATGTCAAACTCATGCAGTACAGCAACAACAAAATGATCCCAAGTGTGCATAAGTGGAACATGTTTACAAGCCTGAAACCAATGAGCAGCATGATCCACAAGATGCAGAGACGCTGCTGTGACAGGAAAACGAACAGGGATCTGGTATAACTGAAAATAAACAGCACACTTATGTAGCCATATACAGATATCCGTGCCATCAAACATCGGAAAATCCATTTTAGGCAGCCAGGCACGTCATGGTTACTGTCCCTCATGCTGATCCAACTCAACATACGAACGATCGCAAGCAACATGAGGTTGATGGGGCGGTATAGTCACCTGAGGTGTCTGACGACTTGGTTGTGGAGGTGGAGGTGGTGGCGGTGGCGGCGGTTGTAGTGGTGGTGGTGGTGGAGGAGGAGGATTATGGACGATGAAGCGCCCTGAGGTGCTGGTGCGTGTGCCAGCAACCCATCATCTGTAGTAGGCACAGTTGTGGGTGCAGCGATCTGCTTTAGAGTGCGGGCGACTTGGATCTGCTCTTGTTGCAGAAGAGTGTGGACTTCATAGAGAGATCCGCTTGAGTCTTCACATCTGTGATGTCACTGCTCAGTTCATCCATCTTCTTGTCAACCGTCATGATTTGTTCCGTCAACTTGGTGATGGCATCCAAGGTGCACTGTTTTGTCGCCATGATCTGTTCAACCAGAAAATGAGCTTACAGCCCGGCGTGCTGACGGAATAAGGATCACCGAATGAATCAAGACCTCCTCCAAAATCAAAGATCTGAAACAGCAAGTATTGCGAAGAACAACGAAAAACATGTCTTCTGATACCAATGTAACATACAACGGGTAGAACCCGAAGAATGTACAGAAATTCAGCGATGAACTGCGAGCAAAACGATCAAGCAACAAAATCTAGTCGAACAATTGCAACAGCACAGATCAACAAGTGTCCGGGGAATCTCGTGGTTCATTCAATAGAAGGTAGTTTGTTACAGCTCGATAGGTAACAGAATTGGCAGAGGGAATAACAGATAGAGATAGAGAGAGGAACAGCAGGGTAGTTGAGATAATCAGCTTTCTAAGATGCCCTCTAATCTCTCTTTATCTCTTCTTAAATAGCCTCTTTACATGGCGCTTTCCTGGACTCATGGCGGCTTCTCCATTTCCCACTTCTGATCAATATCCGGCACAGTGCACTGTAGCGCACCCGACCCGCTTTGCAGTATCGTGACATGCGGCTGGGAATGGCCGGCAGAGCGGGCGCAGGCGACGGCGTGCGGTGGCCGGCGCATGGTGCAAGCGACGGCGAGCGACGGGTGACGTGGCTGAGGACAACGGCGAGGGGCGGGCCATGAGGCTGAGGATGACGGCGGTGTGGCATGGACGGCGAGTGGGTGACAGGCTGATGGCGTATGGTGGGTAGCGAATGGGGTGACCGTACCCTTTTTTTTAACTGGACCCACCGAGTTTCTCTATGAATCAGTTTCGTAGGAAAAGAATTCTTCCTCTACGATTTTAGTGAAAACCATAGGGCACACCGGATTTTCCGTCAACCATTTTCCTGAGCAGCGTCCGGGCATTTCGTAGGGAAATACTTTCCCCAATGTTTTCTGAGTTTTCCTTAGTGTTTTGATTTCTAGGAAAAAAGGTTGATTCTAACGGTGGACGCTCTCGGCAGCATACCATATATAAAAATGATAAAGGGATACCCAAAATCTCCTCCCGATGCAGGGTCGTGTTGTGGGAGTAATCACATGCACACTCACACATGTAACAAGAGGTTATACACTGATATCAGTGTAACACTCCGCGTTCAAGTTTAGCTTACCGTCCAGTTCTCAAGTGGGGCGGGCACGCATATACATATCATCCCTCTTACACTTATCATTGTTTCGTGTAAAAGGGTTAATTCGGAGAAAGTATGGTTAAAACGATGAGATTAGTGCTCACCCCCTAAACAATTAAAGTGAGGCTAATTTCACAATTTTATTTTAATTCTAAACTATTAAAGCTAAAACCACATGACTAATACAGACTTCTAACATATTAGGATATTACATCAATTAAACAACGGAGGGAGTTTACAGAAACAGACCATTCTCACGGTGTGTGCTTGGATTTTTTTTTTTTGAAGGAAAACGGTGTGTGCTTGGATTGATGCCCAAGCAAATGGATTGCAAAGTACAGCGTACATTGCTGCGTGTAGCAGCTAGCGTTCTTTCTTTTCCGGATGGCTGCCAGCGAGCGTCACCACAGAGCAGAAAGAAAGGTCTCATGGGCCATGGCTGGATTGGACTGGACATCATGGCGCAGAACCAGGCAACCAGCTGCACGACGCTCATTGATTTCTTTCCTTTCTCTCCCTGCTCTCGTCTTCCAATCGGTGATTGCAACTGAGGCTTTTCCGATTTGGATAACTCGATTTCTTTCCAAGAACCGGGCACCAGATTGATCATGATTTGGTCTCGTCTCACCCCTTTCCATTTTTCTGGCTTCCTTGTACCACAATTCCATGGTCATCTCGTTTCTATATAAGCGCTTCCGGCGAGGATTCCTCGGCTTCGTGGAACGATGGTCGACGGCCATGCAGATCACGCTCGAGGCGCCGGCCGGCCGGAAAGATTGTCATCGCTGCTGGACCTCGCGGCGGCCGACGACGCCGCGGGTTTTAGAGCGGCGCTCAACGCGGCGGGAAGCGAGGCGGCAGAGCTGGTGGACGAGGTGGAGCTGTGGTACGGCCGGAGCAAGGCGTACGAGCCGCGCACGCCGCTGATGGTGGCGGCCACGTGTGGTGGCGCGGCGGTGGTGGCGCTGCTACTCGGCCTCGGCTGCGTCGACGTCAACCGCCGCCCCGGCATCGACGGCGCCACCGCGCTTCACTGCGCCGCGTCCGGCGGGTCTCCGAACGCCGTGGCCGTCGTAAGGTTGCTTCTGGCCGCCGGCGCAGACCCGGCCATCCCCGACTCCGCCGGCCGCGTTCCCGCGGACGTCGTCCACGCTCACCCCGCCTCGCCGGACACCTTGGCTGGGCTGGAAGCGCTCCTCGGCCGACGCCGCGAGCTCTCTCCTGTCTCAGCGTTGGTGTATACGACTACGGCGAACGGCGGAGGCAATAAAAAAGCGTACCCGGTGGACCCGACGCTGCCGGACATGAGCAGCAGCGTGTACGCGTCCGACGAGTTCCGCATGTTCGCGCTCAAGGTGCAGCCGTGCGCCCGCGCGTACGCGCACGAGTGGACCGAGTGCCCGTTCGTGCACCCCGGCGAGAACGCCCGCCGCCGCGACCCGCGCCGGCACGCCTACACCGCCGTGCCGTGCGACAGCTTCCGCCTCGCCGACGGCTGCCCCCGCGGCGACGCCTGCGACTTCGCGCACGGCGTGTTCGAGAGCTGGCTCCACCCGTCGCGGTATCGCACTAGGCTTTGCAGGGACGGCGCCGCCTGCTCCCGCCGCATCTGCTTCTTTGCTCACGCCGAGCACGAGCTCCGCTACGTGTCTCGCGACGGCGCCAGCACTGCCCTGCTCTCTCCTCGCACCATGGATGACATGGCTGCCGCTGCTACCCTTGGGCTTCAGTTTCCTCGATCTCCTACCGGCGGTCATTTTCTCCAGCAGGGTAGCAAGCGGTATGCTGCTTTCGATGCATGTCTGGAAGAACAGGTTGACGAACTTAGCGCGCTCTTCGACTTCGCGTCGCTTTGCCGATCACAGCCTCGCCTGGCAAGCATCCGGCGGCCGTCGGCCGCTCCACCGTTGACGTACATGGCACTGCTGCCGAGCAGGTTCGGCAACGATCATGGTGCCTCTGTCTACTCACCGCAACCCGCACAGACGTCACAGCTCCTTGCCAGGATTCGTCAACAACAGGGCGTCCGACTGCCGCCAGTCAAGCAACGTGAGATGTTTGAACGACCGTTCTCATGTCCGACCTTGAAGCACCACCATTTGCGGTCGCCGCCGGTAACGGCTCGCGGTTACTCTGACGCTTCATGGATCAACGCTGGCTGCCCTGGCAGCAAGGTCGACTGGAGTTTCAACGCCGAGGAGCTGCTCCGGTCCCCTTGAGTTGCACAAGGACGAGGAGCAAGATGACAACTCGCGGCAAGCGTCTGCAACTGCACTTATTCCAATCTTAGCGTTCATATTCGTTATTTTTATTTGTTTCTAGTATTCCATCAATTTTTTGGTGCAAAATAGAATTTGATATTGTAATGGACAATTCGATAAATTAGATTCATTTAGACATATTTGTGAGTCACATATATGAAATTTGAAAATTTGAAACATATTTTCTAGATGTCATTTTGAATTTTTAAATTGTGATTCTGTTGCCACCTACTGTTATCATGTGCTTTTCCTCCAGATTTTAACTTTTGTTGACTTTGACTAATTTTTTTAAAAAAGTAAATTTCACAAAACTACATGTTCTTTCATATAACTATCACAAAAAGTACATATTTAAGCAGATGTATCACACACTACAAATTTAAGAATTACACAACCTAAATCTATAGTTTTTTTTTTATAAATTGACTCCTTAAACTTGTAATTATGCGATATATCTCTCACAAATTTGTAGTTTTGTGATACACTTTTTAAAATTTGTAGTTTTATGATTGGATGTACAAAATGTGTAGTTCTGTGAAACACCAGCTTATAGCTATAGTTTGTGATCATTTTATCAAAAAACATGTATTTTGTATTATTTACTCTTTTTTAAATATAACTTTGACAAATCTTAAAACAAGAAATAGAAAAAAATCAACTTTGACAAATTTATATTA
>BCLG01000586.1:107438-126310 GCA_001602295.1 Zoysia matrella | reverse complement strand
AGAACCATGCTCTATAATTTAAGATTAATCCTACATTCTCAGTGTTAATTTATTACTCACAGATTGACCGGGGAACCATATGGGAACATGAGATAGCCAAAACAAGGAAAATAACAAGTGAATAAGGCATGTATATGTAATTGTGCAAACAACTAAAACTCCGAAAGCAAATTGACAAAAGGACATCACGGTGTTAAGATATTTAACGTCACAAATATTGAAATATAACAGCAGAGTCTTAGCGCATCACACTTAACGATATCTAACACTAGTAATTTTGATTAATATAAACTCATAAAGCGACGCAGATTTATTTCATTGGGATATAGTGTAATCATGTCGCTAAACACTAGGACCAGCACAGCTAAAATGCCTGAACCATTACAAGAAAAACGTTTGAATTCGCTGTCACTGCCCTCCTAACTTGACAGCACAAAAGTACAGGGGAAAAAAAAAGAACTGGACAACCCAAATAATTCCACAATGCTAATCACAAATCATCTGGAGAACCGTAAGGTATAGGCACCTTGAGCTTGTCGGAGGTCCTCTTGAGCTCGAACTCGAGCTCTATCATGGCGGTGACCCTGCTCGACCGGATGATGGCTGCGAGCGCCGTGATGGCAACCACGGCCTCCGCCGCAACAGGCATACGGTGCCACAGGACGAAGCATTATTTCAAAAATGATGGGGGCGAGAGGTCCCGAGTTCAATTTCTTTTCTTTTTTCCGTTTTCTGACTTCTTTCCACTTCGTTTCTTCGAGCTATCAACTATCAAGCGCTGCTTCAAGGTACGAAGTAGTCCACTTTTGTTCTCAGGCTGCGCACAGTCAAGTTGTTTCTGAACTTTCAAAGGGAATAAAAAGGTGCATCTGCTCTGCTGCATGAGAAGCGCAATTGGATTAAATAGCGTTTTTGTTTGTGCCTATTTGGCACGTGAGGCGTGGAAACGTGTAATGCCAAGCTAAAAAAAAAAACTATAAAGCTAACCAGAAAAGACACTCAAACCCAGTGGCCAATTTATCCCAATTAGGGTTCCTTCGTTTATACTCACAACGGTGCGGGAACGGGTTGGAACAAGTGGAATTGACCGGCTTGGCTTTAAAACGGTTCGTGTCAACATGGTCTGAAAATCAGTGCATTCCATCCATTCTCCACCCCTCGACGGACTGTAACAAAATCATATCTACCAAGTATCGAAATGAAATTGACTGACAGGATGTCACAACTCAAGTTCAATTAGAGGAGACATAGATTCGTTACTCGCATTAACCGAACATAAAAAAAATTAGCAATCGGGTTGGAAGAGCTGTAGATTCAATCCTACAACATAAAAATTAGCAATCGGTTGGAAGAGCCACCGATTCAATCCTACATATAATATATAATTTGAGTGACACACATAGATCCACTCAATCCAACTTTAGAACAAATATGATTTTGGAATTATTTCATGGCTGCCAAACAAGTTCTTACCGTTACAAACACCATTTACAACATGCAGACATACAAATGGGAGAAGCAAATCATTACAGATCGAGCTGCCGACAGAAGCTTCACCCTGCGCGGTGAGACGCCCTGTGGGAGAGCCCTCCGGCAACAGTTCGATCTGCAACGAACTCGGGGTGAGGCATGAGGAATGAGATCCAGTGACGCTCGTTAGAGGGACGAGCGCCACTGGTAGGTGGGCCTAACAGGGGTGTTCTTTTATTAGAGCCCACGTGGCGGCGGCGGTGGCCGGCCGCTGGTCACCGAGACGAGCGGCAGGCGAACCGGTTCAGAGGCATGAGACCTTTATCTCACCTGATGGCATATGAATGTAATGTTGATTAATTCAATCAAGGTTCTTTGAGTTTTAAAAAAGAAAGATTTAGCATGCTGCAGGTATCACAACAGAGTACACAGGGCTACCTATAAATCCAAGATCAATACTAGGTATATTTAGAAACCTCAATTAGGTATATGTCGCAGTCTTATTTTTGCTAATAATATTTAAATTTTAAATTTAGATACATACCAAAATTGCTCTTAGATACAGATAATATACATAACCAAATATCTCTTATTGAACTGTGCATATCTTCTTTCTAGCTTCAAGAGGTTTGGAGGGCATTATATAATCTCTTACTAAATTGTCCATGCCTTCTTTCGGGTTTACAGAGATTATATAATCTGAATTATAACCTAGAGATTAATGTCAATTGTGGGATAATTGTTTCAAATTTGGTATGAATAATCTATGATTGAGATAATTATTTACCTCTACATATTACTCCCACCGTTCTTTAACTTTAACTGATGCCACCGTTGACTTTTAATTTCAACTTGACTATTTGTCTTATTCAAAAAATTTGAATTTTATATATTTTAATATAATCTAATTTATCATTAAAGTTATTTGAATCACAACTTAAAATTTTACGCATTCGAGTAATTTTTTTAATAAAACGAATAGTCAAAGTTGAATTCAAAAGTTAACGTCGACGTCAATTAAAAAACATAGGGAGTATAATCTATTATCATCTAACAGATATGATCTAACTCCTAGAGAATTCTAAACTCCGCGACAGCGGGCAAACACATGACATTAGAGGTCTTTTGAAATGTGGATTTTTTTTTCTATTTTCGGTATTTTTTATAAATTAAATTGATTTATATAAAATTTTAACATGATTTCTGTAAAATTCTTTGGACCTTATATATTAGCGCGGCTCGCAACGCTGCATAAAATTTCTACCTCACCGCTGCCAATAATTTTGTCTCGTCGCCGCGTGTAGCCGTGTACCCACGTCACCACTGGTAACATCAGCGAGCGCGAGCCCGTCGCCTTCCCCCACCCTTTCTCTTCGGTGCAGACTCAAAAGAAAACTTCAGAGCATGCTGAATTTGTCATTATAGTTTTATAAATTTTAAAATATATTATTAATATGTATAAATAAATTTTACAAATAAATAATATATAAATTTAAATAACATATTTAAAATTTCACAAAATTAATCGTTTCTACTTCTTCCCCTTCGCGGACCCGGAACCCTATCTGGGCCGCAGCCTCCTGACCCGTCCCCAGATCCGGCTCCCGGAGGAACCGGAGCACGAGCGATGGACGCGCCCAAGCGTTCGCAGATGCGGGTGCGGCTCCGCGTGACGGTGCGCCGGCGGGGCGGCAGTGGCGACGGGGCTGGTGGAGCCAGAGGATCCGGGTTGAGGGCCGGTGGGCGGAAGCGGCGGCTGGACGCGCCCGTACTCAACTCCGCGGCCAAGCTGCTGCGACGCGAGATCGGGGGCCGCCAGCTCGCCGCGCACGGCGGGGGGCCCGCGTCCGCCGTGCCCGAGCGCTTCCGGAACATGCAGCTCCAGGTGCGTTCCGTCTCTTTTTGGTGCCGTCTCTCCGGCACCCAAGTCGTTTTCGTGTTCTGGCGAGTTCCGCCGCGCGGGTAGCTGTGGTGTTGTCAGGGGGGCTGCTGGGGAGGCGGGGATGGAGATACAGGTCTCGCCGGCGTACCGGATCTCAGGGCGAAATTATTCATAACTAGTGTTTGGAATAATCTTGGCAATGGTGCGTCCTAGTACTGTGTGTTCATTGTGTATGTGCGTTGTGGCTAGAAAGAGTGCCCAGCATCGGAGTCCATGATGCGATGCAGGTGAGCTGCACTCGGCGCGTCCAGGGATTGGTCAGTTAGGCGGTTAGGCCACGTACATACACAAGTGCGAGTGCGAGAGGAGGTTGAATCGTGTGATTACGGGAAGCTCATGCACAGCGAGTTCTGGGTTATGTGGACTGTGCAAGATGGCTGTGCAATGGAGGTAGTGCTCCTAGTCCTAGATGTGTTCCTGGACCTAAGTAAGTTACTATAAGCCTCATTTATGATTGTGTCATGAAATAGAGTGAAGTGAACACCTAGAGACATTTGTTGCTGGGCATTGTGTTGCCATTGTTGAGTATCGTGCTATTGTTCTTCCTCCGGTCTGTGAGAGTGTTGTGGCGGCCACAACACATCCTGCTATAGTTTGCCACCCAACAAGATTTGTTTCGGTCGCACAACAAAGATTGAGTGTACCTGTGAGTCCAATAACTAGTGCGGGAGTTTGCCCTGGGTCTTCCTAGTGGCCTTTATTTGTGCTAAGCGCCCGGGGGAGGGGGGGGGGGGGGTCGTGGAAGGAAAACAGTTCCTGTCTTTCACATTCCAGAATTGTTATTGTTCTTGCTAAAGGCACCTCCATCAGCGTGTGAAGTGATTCCTAGGGGCCTTGTACACAGTTTTGAAATTGTGGATTTGGGAAAGTATGATTGTCTATACAGTATACACCAAAGATTTGGCATGCAGTTCCTATCGTTTCTTAGCTTAGCTTACCACTGCTTGCTCTAGGGCTGTTTTATGCTGGGTGACTTGACTATTAAGTAGAGATGGCTACTGTTTGAATATTGGGCCCTTCTGGATTGTATTAAGGTACTCAATCAGAGTTACACCTTGGTTTTGTGATATGAAATGTGGGGTTTGGGCAACATTTTGAAACAGTATGGAAACTTATCCAGCATTAGTCCCAATGTCCATGCTAATGCTACGGTCTAGGAAAAATATTAACTTAAGAAATAATATATTAATATTAAAATGAATTTGTTTTGTTTTCCAACAACTTTCCTTGGATCTCATATATTTGTTTCGGGTAGTTGTGTTTTGTTAACTAACAACAATGGTCCGTGTGGGTCCAAGATCTGGGAGATCCGGAAGAGCTCATCCGTTAGATTGTAAGGGGTGTTTGTTGAGAGATTTCATCTGTTAGATTTGTAGAAAGGGATAACTCTGGGCGCATTTTCCGTATGCGCGTAGCCTAACCCATCCCTGTTGGGGACATTTTACCGTGTGTACGTAGAAAATAAAAACTATGCTTTTTAAGGAGTAGAGATGTAGGACTACTGAGCTTGTGTTCATGGATTGTAGGGATGTGTGTACTTTACCCCCTCAACTATTGATGTTAATCTACTTCACTCCGTCAACTATAAAAGCAGACACTATACATCTTGAACTATCCAAAACGTCTAAATGACACCCCCCCCCCCCCCAACTGGTTTAAGAGTCGGTTTTGCCCTCGTGGCAATACAGTTGGGCAATGACATGATGCTATATCTTTTTTTTTATTACCTCTTTTAGCTCCTCACTCTCTCACTTGGCCTTCAAAATGCTCACCATCTTAATACAAACCCTAAGTGTACTTTGCCACCTATTCACTGGCTCTCACTCCAAGACTCAATGAAAAAGTGCAATATGCGAAAAAAATCTCTAAATTGTTCTCAATGTATGACCGATAAATATTTATTTTAGTCTAATAGAAGGCTTCTGTGATTAGAGACATTTAAAAAAAACAATCCTTTGATGTCACTATCCATGTATACTGCCACGTAGGCAAAACCACTTCTAAAACCGTAGGGGGTTATTTGGATGGTTTTGGACAGACAGGGTGTTAAAAAAATCTATTTTTACAGTTGAGGGGGTGAAGTAGTTGAACATCATTGGGTGAGGGGGTCTCAATAAAAATGCAGGATAGTTGCTTCATTTTTTGTGCGAGCCATTCATTATAATTCTCATCATTAAATTCTCTGCCTGCTGCAGGAGGAGTTTGATACGTACGATGACAATGCTCACCTTTTTGTGAAGCTACAATTTCTCAAAAAGAGATCCAAAATCATTGAGATTGTTGCAGCAAAGGATATTATATTTGCTCTTGCTCACTCAGGACTTTGTGCTGCTTTCAATCGAGGTTAGTTTTCTGAATGATACACATACTCCATGAAAAAAAGGCATTAAAATGCGGGTGCTTTCGCACGACTAAGTGCGAGGTGGGAGGCAGCTGCCTCGGTTTGGGGCCAAGGCACGCTCAAAGCACCGCAATGCTTTGATGTCATGGGGCGGCCGCACAAGCGTGCATTGGCGGTCGAAGTGGGCGTGGAGGCTGAAGCAGCGTGGAGACGGATGAGCTTGTTGGCGGGAGCGGGCGCAGCATGAGAGGGAGGGAAAGGAAAGCTTCGGTCGCGCCACTGGTTAGCTGTTTCCCCCTTCCACCCGATCTGCTACCGTCCGCCAACATAGAGAGTAGATTGAGAGAGAGGAGGAAAGTGGCTGCGGCTGTGTGAGACTTGGGAGTACTCTGCTGGATAAAGCTAAATATATGCACCAATTAGCAAATCACCTAGGCGCGCTTAGGCATTGCTAAGCTCTAGGAAATGGGCCAACGCTCGCTTAGTGCCTTTTTTTTACATGGCACATAGTATAATGATCTGTGGGTTTGATCTGACCTCTGCCTTTGTATGTTTGATGCAGTAACAAACAAGCGCATAGCATTTTTGAATTTAAGTCCAGATGAAGTGATTCGGAGCTTATTCTACAACAAGAACAATGATTCACTTATTACTGTGTCAGTTTATGCAACTGACAGTTTCAGCACACTTAAGTGCAGAACAACACCAATTGAGTAAGGGCTTATGTGCCACAAATTCTTATACTTCTGTAGGATATAATTTAATTATCAGTCTTGTATGTAAGCTATTCAATTTCTTTTTATTTGGTGTTTATTGAACAATGCAACTTACCAAAGTTCTTGGGTTCAACTAATATTACATTTAAATGTTTTTCAGGTATATAAGAAGGAATCAGTTAGATGCCGGGTTTCCTCTATTTGAAAAAGAATCACTTAAGTGGCCTGGATTTGTGGAGTTTGATGATGTAAACGGAAAAGTACTCACGTACTCAGCACAGAATAGGTATGCCTGCTTAAATGGTCCATTGTACTAACTAGCTTTTTTTCCACTAGAACATTTATCTGATGATCATCCTTTTACCTGCAGTATCTATAAAGTCTTTGACTTGAAGAACTATTCCTTTCTATATTCAATACCAGATGAAAATATTCAGGAGATAAAGATCAGGTTTATCCCTTTTTATTTTGGTTTTTTTTATCAATATTTTATCAGTCTATGATGACCTCAAATTTCTTGTTCAGTCCAGGAATTATGCTCTTGATATATTATAGAAGACCAGGTTTTGTTCCTTTGAAGATATTATCTATTGAAGACGGAAAGCCACTTAAATCTTTTAGGCACTTGTTGCACCGCAACAAGAAAGTTGATTTCATTGAGCAGTTTAATGAGAAGCTCCTTGTCAAGCAAGAGGATGAGAATTTTCAGATACTTGATGTACGACATAGTTCATGAGCAATATATATTTTCCATATGACTCATACTGTTTGTTGGCCTAATTATTTGTTTTTGTGAAGGTGCGGACTTCTGATATAACTGAAGTAAGTGTATCCAAGTTTATGACCCCTTCAGCATTCATTTTTCTCTACGAGAACAATCTCTTCTTGACATTCCGAAACAGAACAGTTGCTGTTTGGAACTTCAGAGGAGAGCTTGTGACTTCATTTGAGGATCACTTGTTGTGGCATCATGATTGTAGCACCAACAATATTTACATTACTAGCGATCAGGATCTGATAATCTCGTACTGCAAATCTGAGGCAGTGGCTGAAGATGGCACAGGTATATAACCTTGACTATTTCTTTAAAAATTAATTTGTATCAGGTGCATCTCTCTCAAGTGGGACATACTTTCAGTCTTACATATGCTGGATGGGTCCAACAGTAAATCTGGTAGAGGCCTTTATATATTTGTGCTGACTCAGAAAATAAATCTCTGTGCAGTATTAACCATAGCGTGAAGCATACTGTAGGATTCCCTTTGTTTTCTAGAAATATTTGGGCTAAATTATCTTACGTGAAAATGTGATCTGCAGTTATTCCAGTTGGATCCATCAACATGAGCGAGATTATGACCGGCAAGTGCATTGCCAAGGTTGCTGCCAATGATCCTGCCCTTGGTATTGCCCCTCGCAGGGCTGGCTGCACCAAGCGGTCCAGAGTCTGGAGCACTGTTTCAGAAGCCTTGGAGGACGTCACAGCGCTGTTCTATGATGAGGACAGGAATGAAATATACACTGGCAACAAGCATGGGCTGGTGCATGTGTGGTCTAACTAGATAGCAACATGTATATAGGTGTCAGCATTTTGTTTGGCTCGGGACATGGGGTCAGCTTTACTGCACTTTGTATCGTCTGTGGCTCGGGGCTTTAGCTTTTGCATTTGGCAATAGATTGTCCTCCCTTGTGCACTTGTGAGAATCAGTCTTGTAAATAACTCCCAGTGCACTTGTGGGAATGCAATCTACGAGTAACATAGAAAATGCCCCCCGAGCCCAGCAGCCTCCAACAAGAACTCTGGCTCGGTACTGAGCTTTGATTTGTTTCCAGTGGAGCAAGTAGAGAAGAGGTTCTTAGTTTTGTTTCTTTTTAGAGTATTGATAGGAACCTCGATTCCTGGATCGTGGTTCTTGTAAGTGTTGAATGCTACATCCTCCGTTTTAACAGTTTTAAAATATAAGTATTTTTAGATTTAAGTAAAGTCAAATTTTTTTAATTTTTACTATTAATATCTAAAAAATTGCATAATGTTTAATATAAATTTTTTTATGAAAGCTTATTCTACGATGAATTTCAAAAAATATAAATTTTATATAATAAAATATTATTTATTTTTTATTATTAACGGTCAAAGTACTAAAATTTAATTAATTAAATTTAAAAATATTTATATTTTGGAACGTGCGGAGCAACTTGCTTCACGAAACGCATGAACATTGAATCGTACAGCACCGCTTCAAATGTTCAAAGTCATAGGCGAAGATCCTGCCACTGCTGCTCTGAAGTCTGAACTAATCGAGAAAACTTTTGCGTTTTATGTTTCCTCACGAACAGTCGTTGAAATGTATTTACCATATGATTGACGAGTTTCAGAAGTTAACAAAACAAAAGAACATATCAGGAGCAGTGAGGATTAAATTATTTTTAAAAGGGCATTGTCGTCAGAACATGCGATTCCAGATATAGTTGTATTACTTTGACGACAGACGTACCTCTGCAAATGTCAATGGCCCCGTTTGAACCGCTTCTAACCAGCTTCCATCCGAAATAATCTTTGTGGCGCCCCAAACGAATCGTTTCTGGCATCGCTTCTCCAGGCCACGATTCATCTTGAAGCAGCATTTTGCCTAGGTTTTGTTTGGCACGGCTGAAACTTGTGCAGAATCTAGATTACTTCTAGCTGCCCTGAGATGTAGCTGGGGACGTGTTCGTCACCAAGCATCAGCCGGAGCCGTTCCTCATCCGGTTTGAGCATCGTCGGCATGCTGAGGAGGCGCGTAAGAAGCAGTTCAAGCAGCACGGCATTGAGATCTCCTGGCATGAGTGGTGTAGCCTCACTAATGCCTTGGGCGCGCGCTTCTTCTTCATAGTGCGGCTGTGCTTGGATGGCATCCCTGTGCACGCCTAGACGCTGGAGATTGTTGACCGCGTCATTAGCGGGTCATGTGCGCTTCAGTGCATCAACACAGACTTAGCCAAACAGCATCCCCAAAGTGATGTGGCTGATCTTCTCTCATCGGCCTTCAGACATGTCTTCGACGGTCCTCGTCTCAGAGGCGCCACCAGACCGCTGGCAGCAAGGCCTCAAGTACGAGGTTTACCTCCATTTGGAGGTCATCGAGGACTACTCGGCTGCCTCCGTCAACCTGCAGGGGGCGATGGCAGCAGCGGATTTCAAGCCACAGCGCCGCCGGCTTCCACCGTGGCAGTACCGGGTCCGAGATGGTGTCCCAAACGATGCCGGCGTCATTGCGCCGATTCGGCTGCCCCGGCCGCCGCAGGAGCGCGCCCCTGACCAGGGCAACTCTCTTCAGCCCTGGCAGCAGCAGAAGAGACGCGATGGGCAAGCCAGTGCTGGCGGTCACGCCCAAGGCCGTGGAGGTAGAGCCCTGAGCAGCAATTCTGAACACGCTGACAGAGCTCGCAGTGTGTTCGATGGCCGCCTTGGCTCGTCTGGTGATAGCGGCATGATCACCAGGACAAGTCAGATGGCAGTGACGGTCGGGGGCGGCCGGGGAAGCGTCCCCGCACTGAACGGGGCAACAACGACCACCACACCTTCAAGTGGCCGCCGCGCCGCAAGGATGACCATGACGACGATGGCTTCCAGGGCCCAGCAGAGGGATGGCGGGGCACGCGCCGCGGCAACAAAGGTCGTGGCCTCGGCCCCCGACGCAGGCGCCCGGCTGATAGATAATCCAAGCACATTCAGTCAATTATCTCTTAACGATAAGTTAGTTAGCTTCGTTGGTCAGTCGGACTGAGCGAGTAATAAGGAACCTGACGTCGTGCTGCGTTCACGCGGGGTGTCCATTTACCATTTCCTTAGCATCGTGCACGGACAAAGCGGAGTACTGGATCCGTAGTCCTGAAGTTTAGCAGGTTAGTTGTAATTTCCTTTATATAGAGATGAATACAACACAAAACGCTGCTCAGTTCTTCGCAGCAGAAAACACAGTGTGTTCTCCTCTCTCGCGTGAGTTCGTGTCCTGAGCTGAACTCGTCGGCACTCGCCACCAGCTCTAACAAGTGGTACCAGAGCAGGAAGAGGATCATGGCGTCCTGGGGTCCAGACCGGACGGCGTCTCCTTCTCCACCTCGTCGTCGAGTCCTCCGTTCACCATCACCGGCGAGAGGGCGGCGCCGTGACGACGGTCGCTGTCGCGTCGTCGAGCGGGTCGTGAAGGAGAGCTCTGCGTCCGTGCAATATCCAATGCTCACAAGGACGAATTATGAGGATTGGTCCTTGTTGATGGCGCAAGGGATTTGGCAGGCAATTGAGCCAGAGGAGGATGAAGAAGTAGAGTACCGTGAAGATCGTTTGGCGTTCGCGGCCGTTCTTCGATCGGTGCCGGCGGAGATGTTGGCTTCGTTCAGAACGAAGAGGACGGCGCGATCTGCGTGGGAGGCAATCAAATCCCGGCGGATCGGCGTTCAGCGTGTCCGGGAGGCCAATGCGGAGCAGCTGAGGCGAGAATTCAGCGAGATTACCTTCAAGGAAGGGGAATCCGTTGATGACTTCTCCCTGCGAATAACAGGGCTGGCCAATCGCATCAATGTTCTTGGTGGTTTGGTGACTGACTCTGATATCATCAAGAAATTGCTCCATGTTGTGCCAACGCATCTTGAGCAGGTAGCGATTTCAATCGAAACGCTGCTTGATCTCAATGGGCTGACAGTGGAGGAGGTAACTGGTCGCCTTCGTGTGGTCGAGGAGAGGAAGAAGTTGCCAGCCACGGTGGACAACAAAGGGCGCCTACTCCTCACGGAGGAGGAGTGGATGACGCGTCTTCGTCTCCGTGAATCCGAATGCGGAACGAGCGGGGGCAGCGAAAATGGCGGTGGTGGCGGCGGAAACACTGCAGGCGGTAAGAAGCAGGGGAAGAAAGGGAACTGGCGCGGCCGCGACGGGAAATCAAGCTCGTCGGACCGGGCCGGCAATACTTGCCGCAGCTGCGGTAAAAAGGGTCACTGGGCCCGAGATTGCCGCAGCAAGAGGAAGAAGGAAGCGGCCCACGTGGCCCAGGAAGAACCCGAAGAGGGCATGCTGTTACTGGCGACGGCCCAGCTGACAGTGTCGGGTGACTCATTGAAATGTCACACCCCTTTCGGAGATGCGGCGGCGGCGACGACAGTGGCGGAGCTGGAGCCGGTCCAGTTGGTGGAGGCAAATATCTTTGCGCAGTTTGCCTCGCCGGGGGACCGCGACCACTCGCGTTGGATCTTGGACACTGGGGCCACGAACCACATGACCGGAGCGAAAGCTGCCTTCACCGAGCTGAACACGGCGATCCGAGTAAATGTGCGCTTCGGGGACAACTCCGTCGTAGAGATTGAAGGCCGAGGCACCATCTTGTTCACCTGCAAGACAGGAGAACACCGGGAGCTGTCTGGTGTTATTTCATCCCCAAGTTGGCAGCCAACATTCTCAGCATTGGCCAGCTCGACGAGGTGGGCCACAAGGTGGAGATTGAAGACGGAGAACTTCGCATCAGGGACGAGAACAGGAAGCTTCTCACCAAGGTACGGCGCTCAGCTAGTCGCCTCTATATTCTGAATTTGAATCTTGCCAAGCCGGTGTGTCTGGCCCTGCGCGGTAGTGAACTGGCCTGGCGGTGGCATACACGGTTTGGGCACTTGAAATTTCGTGGTCTGAGGAAACTTGCTCAAGAAGAGATGGTCAGAGGTTTACCATTGTTGGACAATGTTGAGCAAGTGTGCGAAGGATGTCTTGTTGGCAAACAGAGGCGTTCACCATTTCCTGCAGAGTCAAAGTTCAGGGCGTCAGAGAAGCTGGAATTGGTTCATGGGGATTTGTGTGGTCCAGTGACACCGGCGACACTTGGAGGAAGTAAGTATTTCTTGTTGTTGGTTGATGATCTCACCCGGTACATGTGGGTGACATTGATCTCCAGCAAGGATCAAGCAGCTGCAGCCATTTAGAAATTTCAGAAAAGTGCAGAGGTACAGAGTGGAAGGAAACTGCGTGCATTGAGGACTGATCGGGGAGGCGAATTCACATCAATCGCCTTTGCTGATCACTGTGCTGAAACTGGAGTTTCAAGGCAGCTGACAGCGCCGTATTCTCCTCAACAGAACGGAGTAGTTGAGAGGAGGAATCAAACCATTGTCGGGATGGCAAGAAGCATGCTGAAATCAAAAGATGTGCCGGGGGAGTTCTGGGGAGAAGCTATAGCCACAGCAGTATACATTCTGAACAGGTCACCCACAAGCAGTGTTGATGGCATGACACCATATCAAGCTTGGCATGGGAAGGTGCCTGCTGTGCATTTCTTGAAGACTTTTGGGTGTATTGCACACGTCAAGGTTGTGAAGCCGAATCTGAAGAAGCTTGATGACCGAAGCAAGAAAGTGGTGTTCATCGGTTATGAGGAAGGATCAAAAGCTTACAGGGTGTATGATCCTGTGGAGAGACGTGTGCTCATCACTAGGGATGTGGTGTTTGATGAAGAAGCCAAGTGGAATTGGTCTGAGACAGAGACTATACCAAGGGATGAGCCATTCACAATAGAGCTAGTGGTGCATCACAAGGAGCCAATAGTGCTGCCAGAACAACCTAGGTCAGTAGAACAGGCTGAGCCAAGGATGCCAAGTGTTGATAACACTGATAGGGAACCAGGGATGAAGTTTGTGACACCACCTCCGAATGCACGTGAGTATCTTGATGATCGTCATATAGATGGGAAACCAGTTCGATACAGACCTGTTGATGATGTTATGAAATCATGTCTGAATCAAGGACAGGTTGAACATGAAGAGCTTCACAGTGTGTCGGTTGAGGAGCCAGCATCTGTGAATGAAGCAAAGATGGATGCTCAATGGAGGGCGATGGAGGAAGAATTGACTGCCATAGGTGAGAATCAGACCTGGTCATTGGTTGATCTGCCTGCAGGACACCGTGCAATTGGTCTAAAGTGGGTGTTCAAGATCAAGAAAGATGAGCATGGAGTCATCACCAAGTACAAGGCAAGGCTAGTCGCAAAGGGGTATGCACAAAGAGAAGGTGTTGATTTTGATCAAGTATTTGCACCTGTGGCAAGGATGGAAACTGTAAGGTTGTTGATTGCAGTAGCAGCACTGAATTCCTGAGAGGTGCATCATATGGATGTCAAATCAGCTTTTCTAAATGGAGATTTGCAGAAAGAGGTAATCAGTGTCCAGGGAAGATGTACAAGCTTCACAAGGCGTTGTATGGGCTTCGTCAAGCACCACGTGCCTGGTATGCCAAACTGGACAGTACCCTGTTGTCTCTCTGTTTTGAACGTAGCAAGAATGAGCATGCAGTGTATACACGTGACACATGGGAAAAGATTGGTGATCGGGGTCTATGTGGATGATTTGATCATCACTGGCTCAAGTGCTCAAGAAATCAGGAGATTCAAGGATGAGATGAAAACCAAGTTCAAGATGAGTGATCTTGGTTTGCTCAGCTACTATCTTGGGATAGAAGTGAAACAGAGTGAGCGGGGCATCACACTGAGTCAAAGTGCATATACCCTGAAGATTCTTGAAAAGGCAGGTACGTCTGAGTGCAATCCTTGCAGTGTTCCTATGGAATCTCGATTGAAGCTAAGCAAGAAAAGTGAAGCACCAGCTGTGAAACCAACTCAGTATCGATGCATTGTTGGAAGCCTCAGGTACTTAGTTAATACTCGTCTTGATTTGGCATATGCTGTTGGATATATCAGTCGGTTCATGGAGGATCCCCGACAGGATCACCAGGCAGCTATAAAGCATATTCTCAGGTACATAGCAGGAACTTATAACCTAGGAGTTATGTACAAAAATCGTGGAGGAAGAACGGAGCTGCTGGGATATAGTGACAGCGACATGGCAGGAGATATGGATGATCGCAAAAGCACAGCTGGAGTTCTTTTCTTCCTTGGGAAGTGCCGCATCACTTGGATGTCACAGAAACAAAAGGTGGTGGCACAATCAAGTTGTGAGACTGAATACATAGCGGCCTCAACAGCAGCTCGGCAAGGTGTGTGGTTGATGCGTCTATTGGCAGAGTTGCTAAATCAAAGTGAAGAAGCACCAATACTAAAAGTTGATAATATGTCAGCTATTGCTATCTGCAAAAATCCTGTCCTGAATGATCGAAGTAAACACATAGAAGTGCGTTACCACTATGTACGTGAATGCTTTGAACAAGGGAAGATAAGGATCGAGCATACCAGCACTGAGAAGCAGCTGGCAGATATTCTGACGAAGACTCTTGGGCGCGTGAGGTTCTATGAACTTCGTGACCAGATTGGCATCGTGCAGATTCAGTAAGTGAATGATGCTAGAATTAAGGGGGGAATTGATAGATAATCCAAGCACATTCAGTCAATTATCTCTTAACGATAAGTTAGTTAACTTCGCTGGTCAGTCGGACTGAGCGAGTAATAAGAAACCTGACGTCGTGCTGCGTTCACGCGGGGTGTCCATTTACCATTTCCTTAGCATCGTGCACGGACAAAGCGGAGTACTGGATCCGTAGTCCTGAAGTTTAGCAGGTTAGTTGTAATTTCCTTTATACAGAGATGAATACAACACAAAACGCTGCTCAGTTCTTCGCAGCAGAAAACACAGTGTGTTCTTCTCTCTCGCGTGAGTTCGTGTCCTGAGCTGAACTCGTCGGCGCTCGCCGCCAGCTCTAACACTGGCTGCCCCTCGGCGCGGGCGCACAGGTGACAGGTGCCTCTAGCGTCGGCCGTCGTCGCAGCGATGCTGCTGACGCAGCAGGCCAAACGTCGGCCCTTCAGTCTCCCGTGAGAGAGGCTGCAAGCATGAACAGTCTTCAGTCCAGCTTCGCAGAACAGGCAGCCTCCCTCAGGCAGGACATCCGGGCCTTCTTGGATGCTCAGATGAGCACAGCTCTCTCTCCTCTCCGTGTGGCTCTGTCCGAGCTGCAGAAGGAGCAGAGGGTCTGGATGGAGAAGGCCCAGGAGCATCTTGAGAATGCGATCAAACAAGGTGACCAGCTCCTCCCTAACACTTGTCATGTTCTGGAAGTGCCTGGTCCGACACCAGATCGCCGGCACCATCAGTGGAGTTTGTCGACAACGCGCTAACTGTGATGCAGGCCCGTTTAGCTGTAGCTGCACAGCAGCAAGGGGAGCCTCCCCAATCAGCAAACTCCCCTGGCCGCGCACCTGCAGAACCTGCTCCCTTGGCCACACATGGCGACAACAATCAGACGCAGGGGGTCGAGGGGATGTTCTGCTCTCCCTCACGAGAGCTGCTGCAACGCCCAGTCCCACCTCCGGGGCTCAAGGCCAAAAGTCGCCGAGCTCAGACCACGGGTCCTCTTCGAAGGAGTGTGCGCCTCGCCAACCGGCCCGCAATGCCGGCAGCGGGGAAGGCCCGCAGAGTCCTGTGCAAACGCCTTGGTCTTCTCACAGACAACGAAGAAAGCAACCTTCAGAAGGCCCTGTCTGACTACACAGCCGTGTTCCAAGGCCCACTCCCGGCGCACATCATTGCAGCGCTCACTGGCATCTTTGATCTGGATGGTAATGCGGGACAACTTGATGCGGCTCTCCTGCAGGTTGCTGAACCAGGCGTGCTGGATGGATGTTCAGGAAGATCCCCTGAGCACTTAGCTCGTGGATGCTAGCAGGACCAAGAGTTCTTTTGTTTCATTTATGTTATCCAACCAAGTATGGTTGTTGACTGTGTGCGCACTGCCGCCTCATTTTGTATGAAGTGCATCTTTGTACCTGGGAACCTTTTGTATCAAGTTTATCTATTTCATGTGTTGTTGTCATGTTTTTAGTTCATGTGTCTGCCGGTGCGATGCTCGCTCCAGCCAACAGCCTAAGCAAGAGGCCAACACATGTTGCTCAAGGTGGCTGCTAGAGAAACTTCTTGTTTATTTATGGCGCTAAAAAACTTCGACGCAATTTGCCGGAACGTCCGAGGACTAAACTCCACAGCAAGATGTGCCACAGTGCACGAGACAATTGTAGCGACCGGGATTTCACTTACCTTTCGATAAGGCCCGATCTCACGTGATATTGCCAATCTCAGGAGTTTGGCAATCACGATTTCACAAGCGATCAATCAAGAAACCATAACAGAAATATTAAACAAAAAACAGATTAGAAAATAGTAGATCAGAGTGAAATCTTTAGAATAAAATTCTCCAAAGGGGTTCCATCGACACGCAGGCCGGAAATATCTCAGAGCAGATATATCTCTATCGTGAATCCGACAAAAGCCACAGCGGAAGCATCAACACGGCAGCGGTAGCGAACCTCCTCCACACAGGCTAGCTCGAGCGCAGGAGCGGACGTCACGGGCCGTCAGAGACGTAGCCGAAGTCGAAACTGAGAGTATCCTCTGAAAACAACAAATTAGAAAGCCGTGAGTACGAATACTCAGCAAACCGCGTACTACCTAACAACAATGTATGCATGCAAATGGTTCCAAGAGTAAAGGCATGGCTCAAGTGCTAAATGCAAGTTTAAAAACATTTATTTTATTTAAAGATGCCATAAAGCTTTATTTTCAAACTTGTCAAATTTTATTATCTTGCCCCGCAGAGATCTCCGTTATCTCAGACGAGGGTTCATTTTAATGCCGATGTAATCTCCACACTCGGCCACAGCTCAAAGGCCGGAGTCAAAAACATTTGAAAAAGGAGAGGAGGGAAAAAAACCAAAACTACTCATCGAGGAGCACAACTCAGGGTGGTGTCCTTCCAAAAGGACTTGGCAATGCGCATCGACTAAAACTCTGTAAAGGGTATGCACCTGGACCCACGGGATGCGTCATCGGGAACTACCGTCGTAGCCCCGACGAACACACAAGACCCGTCCACAAGCTTTAACTGATGTCATCCGTCCTCCAGGATAGGGATCCCAAAAGCCTACGCGATCGGGTTCTGGAGCTGTGAAGAGCCTACCACTGATCAGATGGGATATCTCGATCTCATGTGAGGAGTCAAAGCTCAACACCACACTAACACTACACCGCCAACCCACGGGTAAACAACCAGTCTCGGCAAGCTTCAAGATCAAGCCAACTGCCCATACAGAGTAACGTGGTGTGCATGGTTGTCAACTGAGCGTACAAGGCTCGAAGGACTCGGTCTTTAATTGCCGGGGCAGGCCATCTCTCCAACCACAACTCCAACAACCAACAACTCGCCGCCAAGGCCGAAGCCTCCAGTGTACCCGCCACAGGTACTCTCATAGGGACTTCCCGAAAGTCCCCCAGCTCCTCAAACTCCCTCCTGCCCCCGCTAAATAGTCATGTATAGTTATTTGCAATACTCACACATTTGAAGCACAGTTCAAAAGCATTTAACATAAATTCTATTTTATAGTGATAGGTGTGAGATAAAAATAAATGCGACTAAGCATGGCTAAGCATAAAAGTAAAATAAATGTACTAAAACAATCCTAGGGTTGATATTTGTGGAACAGTAAACAGGCACGGCTTAGGAATGTTGCTAGCACATTTTTAAAATGGTTGGCATGCAAATTAAGGTTGCAAACAAAACATGCAGTTTAAAATGCTGGGAACAAAGTGATCAAGGAACGCGGCTTGTCTGGCAAATCAGGATCGAAGTCGGGATCCGGATCGTCGAACTGAGCTGGCTCGCAGAACTCCTCCTCAGGGACAGCAGCTAATCACCACACAACAACAGGGATTAGACACTAATTGCGCGACAAAGAAATAGAACTGGAATTAGAATCTAAATCGAAAATACTAGACTAAATGCGCGCAAAACGTTCCCCGGAACAACCTACACAATAATCGCGACGGAACAAAAATAACAGGACAACTTCGGGATTAATCGGAGATCAAATGGGATTCCCCGGAAATTGTAGATAATTGAGACCACAAGGATTTAGATAAATTGCAAATTAATTAATCGCAAAACAAATTAGCAATTAATCTAACAATTAATCGGAACGAAAAATGAATTTAGGAGAAGAGAAATTGTTCTCACCGAGATTTGAAATTAGAGACGGAAGTCGGAGATCGGAGATCGGAAACCCGCGCTAGAAATTGGAGATTGGATCAGCGCGGCTACGGACTGATGAATAAACCCAGCGCTGATGCACTGCTGGATCAGAGGGCGACGCAGTGGCGCGGACTTCCAAGCAGACAGGGACGGCGTGAATCGGTCTGGTGGACAGCTCGACAGCAGGATTCGGACGTCTCGCGCTGGATGACGCGGCTCGACCCGGCGCAGGGATTTACGCGGCGCAGGCGATGGCTCGCGGTAGGCGCGCGGAGACTGAGGTAGATGGCGGCGTGAACTCGGGAACAGGCGACGCGGCAGGTAGGCGACAGCGACGGCTCACGCGGATGACAGCGACGCGATCTTCGGTTGGGCGTAGGACGACGCGGCGGGCGAGGACCGAGGCAGCGCGACGCGGAG
>BCLG01000586.1:96090-107428 GCA_001602295.1 Zoysia matrella | reverse complement strand
GGGGAGACCCGGCGCTGGATCCCGCGGACGGTTGCTGGCGACGTTGACGCGCGGCTCGAGGAGTCGGCGCGGCAAAGAGATCCACGCGCTGAGGGCGCGATCGGCGCTGAAATCTCGGTCACGCGACAGAAAAATCGGAGAGCGGCGGCGCGCGACGCAGAGAAGGAGAGGCGGCGCGGAGGAAAGACGACGGTTCCAGGAAAATAGAACTTGCGGTGGAAGAAAGAAGTGGGGGAAAAGTGATAGGGGTTAGGGTTGAGAGGATATTTATAGGAGGGTGGAAAATGGGGTTGGAAATTAATCCGGGATTAATTAAAAATCACGAAATAATTAAAAAGGCTGAAGGAATTTAATTAGAGAAGAAAAATATTTAGAGACCCGAAAATTAATTTGAAAAAATTCTGGAAATAATTTTAGTCAACGTAAAAATTACGCGGACTAAATTATTTCGGCACCGGATTAATTTACACGAACGGATTTCGGATTTGGACGAAACGAATTTCGAAACGAATGAATTTTGATCGGAACGAAATATTGAGATAGACAAATTAATTGGAACGAAAATTGAGAAAATTGCCACTTTATTAACTCAAAAATTCGGGATGTTACAACAATCCTAGCCACAACTTGTCCCTTGGCTTGCCTGCAAGAGACGAAATTGAGGAATATTGATGCAACACTGGCAGCATATCTGGGGGTTCACAAACTAAACAAATTTGCTTTCAAACCATCCAGACATACAAGAGGGAGAATTCTGCTTCTCTGGAATGACAACTTCATCGACGCCCAAGATATTAGAGTTGGTCGCTACTCAGTGTCAGCCCAAATAACCATCAAGTTGTGCGGTACAACTTTTCTTCTAGCAACAGTCTACGGCCCAACTAGGAGTAATGAGAAGAACGCTTTCCTCAGACACATTAGGCACCTTAAGCCGCCTGGGGGTGAAAAGTGGTTGATTCTAGATGACTTTAATCAGATCTACGGAGCCTCCGACAAAAACAACTCTAATATAAACCTCCTCACAAATGAGACGCTTCCGAGCCGCTCTCAACCACTGCGAATTGATGGAAATTCACTAACAAAACAGGAAGTATATGTGGAGCAATGAGAGGCGCAGACCAACTCTAGTCAAGCTGGATCGGATCTTCAGCAACACGGAATGAGACACTGCATTCGAGCATCACGTCTTACACGCCCTTGCCACATCTCTTTTCGATCACTGTCCGCTACTACTCTCAAATAATGCAGGACCAGCTCGGCCTCGATCTTTCAAATTCAAAAACTTCTGGACGAAGCTTCCCAGCTTTTAAGAGGTGGTGGCATGCGCTTGGAACCAGCCTAACCCACAGACTGAGCCTCTGCGCCGCTTTGGACAGAAATTGATCAACACGGCCAAGAGTTTACGCCAATGGAGCCGTACAATTCTTTCGGATGCGAAGCTGAAGATGCACATGGCTATGGACGTGGTACTACAGCTGGACACTGCCCAAGAAAATAGAGAGTTGACTCAAGATGAGATTACCTTGAGAACTAACCTCAAAAGTAGAATCATGGGTTTGGCAGTGATCGAAAGGTCAAGGAAGCGACAAGCATCAAGAATTACCAACATCAAGGAGGGTGATGCCAACACCAGATTTTTCCACCTCAAGGTGAATGCAAGGCGTAGGAAAAATCACATTCAAAGGCTTCAGAAGGAACACGGATGGGCAGTTCATCATGAAGAGAAAGAACAATTAGTTCTGCAGCTGGGACCCGAACAATTGACATCAACTGGGATCGCCTTGACATACAGCAGTTGGACTTGACATCGCTGGCAGTTCCATTTACAGAGAATGAGGTGCACCACGCTTTATGTCAGATGCCTAATGACAAGGCTCTCGGCCCAGATAGATTCACGCCCAACTTCTTCAAATCATGCTTGCCAATTATTAAGCACAACTTCATGGCGGTGTTACAAGCTGTCTATGACCAAAGGCTCATCAATATGCATTTCTTGAACTCGGCAAATGTGATCCTCATCCCAAAGAAAGAGGGGGCAGACAAAGTAACAGACAACAGGCCAATCAATCTAATTCATGCGGTGGCGAAAATCATAAACAAGGTACTAGCCCCGTATTAACAGCATCATCTCGCAAAGTCAAAGCGCGTTCATCCGGGGCCGTAGTATACATGATAACTTCATGTATGTTCGAAACCTAGCTCATCGCTTTCACAGGAACAAAGTGCCAACCCTGCTGTTCAAGCTAGACATCTCCAAGGCCTTCGACTCAGTGAGATGGGACTATCTCCTGAAGCTTATGCAGTGCTGGGGTTTCCTCCAACATTGGACGAACTGGGTCTCCGCATTACTAGCAACATCCACATCTTCAATACTCCTCAATGGTATCCCGGGCGAGAGTATCCAACATGGACGAGGTCTCAGGCAAGGAGACCCGCTGTCTCCTCTTCCTTTCATCCTAGCAATAGACCCTCTGCAACGTCTCCTTAATTTGGCCACAGAACAAGGCCTTTTCAGCAAGCTGAAGGGATGTCAGACTTGACACCGCACATCGATGTATGCCGATGACGCGTAAGTCTTCATCAACCCCTCTGCGAGTGACGTGACAAACTTGGCATCCTTGTTGCAAAATTTCAGGAGGGCTTCGGGCCTCAACACAAATTTGCAAAAATCTTCCGTTGTTCCAATCTGATGTGATGAGTTTAATCTGGACAACGTCCTAGAAAACCTCTCGGCAAACAAAACCACCTTCCCAATCAAATCCCTCGGGATGCCTCTTTCAATTAGAAGACTTAGAAAAGTCGACTACCAGCCACTCATAGACAAAGCGGCTGCAAGGCCGGCAACTTGGAAAGGGAAGAACATTTCATTAGCAGGCAGGCCACCCTAGTCAAGTGTGTGCTCTCCTCCCAACCAGTTTACTTTCTGACGTCCCTCAAGATCCCGAAAGAAGTTCTAGAGGAACTAGACCGGAAGAGAAGGCAATTTCTCTGAGCGGGTAACGAAACCTTAACTGGGGGTAAATGCAAAGTTAATTGGACATGTACATGTATGCCAAAGGACCTTAGAGGTCTAGGCATCCTTAACAGAGAGAAATTTGCATGAGCTCTTAGACTCCGCTGGTTGTGGCACGAATGGACCTCACCTGATAAAGCATGGGTTGGGCTAGGAAACCCATGTGATGAGACAGATAAACTTCTGTTTGCAACAACAACATCAATCACCTTAGGAGACGAAGCACGAGCCGACTTCTGGCACTCTGCGTGGCTGCAGGGACGCAGACCAAAGGACATAGCGCCGACAGTCTATGCTCTTTCCACTAACAAAAAGGCCAAGGTGATGGAAGCCCTTGAGAATGATAATTGGGTTAACGACCTTAATCTCCACAGCACCATAACAGTCGCACATGTTCAGGAAGCAGTCCAACTCTGGAACTTAATCCAGAACATTCATCTACAACCGCAGGTACATGATACAATCACATGGAAGTTGATTCCAGATGGGACATACAAAACTGCCTCAGTATACAGAGCACAATTTCTCGGGTCCTCACTATCGATGTATAAGAGCATTATATGGCATGCCTGCGCTCCACCTAAATGCAAAATCTTTGTCTGGCTCGTGATTTAGGATCGAGTATGGACGGCAGATAGACTTCAAGCACGTAGTTGGCAACATAATGCATACTGTCCGTTATGCAGGCATACGTTAGAGATAGTGCACCATATGTTAGTCGAGTGCAGGTATACGAGAGAATCTGGAATTCCATCACGCAATGGATAGGCGCATCGCAACTTCAACCAAGCAACTGACCGCCTTTCATGACAGTTCAAGAATGGTGGCTCAATCTTGACGCCATCCAAGGGATCCAGGGAAAGGGGATGCATTCCCTCATCGTTCTGATGGTGCGAGAAATATAGAAGGAGAGGAACGAGCGCATCTTCGATCAAAAGGAGCTGTCGGCAAATTCGCTCACGCAAAAGATCAAGGAAGAGATTAGAACATGGGGATTTGCGGGAGCTAGGCACCTGGAACAGATCTGCCCTTGAGCTCTTCTCTAGTTTTGACCACTGTATAAATTCCTTTTCCCTTTTGTAAATTCGTCACACTTCTGTAACCTCTTCTTTAATTAATGAAACAAGCACTTCTTCATGTCAATTCCTTATAAAAAAAAAAGAGATGCAGCTGGTAAAATAAGATTGTTGTTTGACAGTCTGCTTCTCGAATAGGCTGGTGAGCTGTTGAGTTCTCATGCAAGGCTGCGTTTCGTTCGCTTTGCGTGTGGGTGGAGACGCGCTTGTGCTGGCCGTGGTTCGAGAAGCGAAACATTTGGCCATAGAAGCGCTTAATGTTACGAATAAGCGCCCCTAGAAGCGGCGCCAAACACGCCCTGCGACGCGGAATCGCCACCCCACCAGCTTTGGCCGAGCGCGCCTCTGTCCTTGCATCCATCTACGCCCAGACTCCGCTTGTGCCACCACCTTCGCGGCCACCCCCGCTTCCGCCTCAGTCCGCGCCCTCGCGCGTCTCTTCGCCTCAGTCCATGAGAAGAAGCGATGGCCCCAGCCCTCTGCGCCGCCATGGGCACCGGTGCCGGTAGGGGCGGCCCGGTAGCTCGGGGGTGAGCGAGCTGGAGACGGGGAGCCCCTCCTCGTCGTCATCGGGGAGCTTGACCTCGCGCTCGTCGTCGCCGGAGAGCAAAGAAACGACGGCTCTGGCCCTATGCACGGCCATGGGCACGGGCGCCGGCATGGGCTGCTCGGTACCCCACGGGGGTGAGCGAGCTGGAGACGGGAAGCCACTCGTCGTCGTCGCTGAAGAGCTCGACCTCGCTCTTGTCATCGTCGCCGGAGAGCTGGACCCGCGCTCGTCGTCGTCGTCGGAGAGCTCGACCTCGCCCTCGTCGTCATAGCCGGAGAGCTCCCGTTGCGCTGCTCGTCGTGTGCGCCGTCGACGGCTGCTCGTGGTTTGACACCTCTCCTGGTCTGCGACACAGCTCCGGCCCGCTGCTGTAAAAATAATCTGTTGCCAAACACTTAGATTATCTGAGTAGCGATTCTGTATATAGCTGCTTGCTAGGTAATCGAGAGTTCTTGATAATCGCTTTAGGAATAAGTTATTCTAAACGGGGCCAATATACATTCTTTCATTTGACAAGAGTTATGGGCTTCAGCTGCACTCTTCATTAATCACGAAACTTAGCAAATCAAAAAGATTTCACCTCTGCTGCTCATACATGTGCGTCATCTTTTCAATAATATGGATGCAATATTAGCTTTGATACAGTCCCCGATGCAAAGATTCTGATGAAAAAATAGAGTTAGCACAAAAATCATAAAAGCAAGACATTATTCCTTCATAAACAAAACACCCATTTGTATCCTCGAGATCCTGACTTCACATGCCTGCCAGCTATAACCAAGTTACAAGACATGAGGAATTAAAGGAATTCTAGATATGTACATCATGCTGGATACAACCTAGCATACTACCTGAAGAGTTCAGAAATGCAACAAACAAGTCAAAGATCACAGAGCAGTCTGGCAGAATCACAACCCATCAACAGTTCTCATTGGGTACAAAGAAGTCAAAGGTAACATCCACGTTACCAGTTGATTCCCTAGTGTCCTTGAAGTCGACACCAACGATCTTTCCTCTGTACTGCTCTTCGGATTCCTGGTACTCAGGCTTCACACGGCGCACGGGAACTGTCACGGAGTACACAGTGCCAAGGCCAGCATCAGTTGAGATGTCAACTTGTACATTATCCCGTGATTCTATTTCAACAAATTCAGACAGTGCCTCAACGACGTTTTCCACAATCTTCTTCTTTGCCTCATCACTGACTTCACACCTGTCTGAGAATAGGATCATCTTAAGCCTCTGCTTTGCGATGTTTGCATTGGAGTTCTCCTTTATGATCGGTGCAGGAAAGATTATCTTCCATGCTAATTTCATACGGTCAAGGAATCCCATGTTTACAATATTTTGAAGGAAGCCTTCCACATCTTGTGCCATAGGAGAGAAGTTGTTCCTGGAAAGAGCATAAGTTTGGCTGGAGCTTTGTGACAAGTTTTGATGCTCGATGTATAGCTGCCTGGGTGCCAGCATGAGGTTGCTAGATGGTCCACGAGGAAAAGTACAGAAATGAGTCTGCAAAAACCAGATGGTGAAACTGTAAGAAATGTATACTGATAAAAAAATCAAGTACATAGTACCTGAAATATGTAAACATGATTGAGTCATCATCTCATTCAACAACTAATCATGTTCTATATGAAACATATTTCAAATGTAAGATATGCGGGCAACACATGAAAACATATGCTGAATGAAAAGATGAGATGATGACTCAATCATGTTTTATACTTCCTCTGTCCCAAATTTTGTCATCCTTGCTTTCCAATACACCTTTTTTTATTCCCCAATGCACCTTATCTCTACCTCTCTCCTCATTTTCAGCACATTCCATCTTTTCACCCCTTCTTAATTCCTATGCCCAAAACCAGAATGACAACTAAATTGGAATGGAGGGAGTAAAACATATGCTGAATGAAAAGATGAGTTGATGACACATTTGAATGAGATGATGACTCAATCATGTTTTATATGAAAAGATATAAAACATTGTAAGAAATGTACTCCCTGTGTCCCTTTATATAAGGGATTCGGGGGATTGAAACTTGTCTCAAAATGTAAGGGATTACAAGAATAAGACAAAATTTCTATAATTAGTTTGATAGGTGGAGAATGGGTGGGTAGATATAGAATGAAGGGTAGATTGTTAGGCGCAACACTCGCATTGTGTTGGATGACACTCAGTGTTGAGGGTAACTCTCTCCATGTTTCTTACTCACTACAATGTTATGACTAACCTAAAGGGTTAGAGATACATATATATAGGCTTGGTGGGCAGCCAAGCATATGCTAAGATGCTAGTTTACGATGCTAAAGCGAAAAGCTGAAAAGCTAGTCTAAGATGCTAAATCTTAAAGCTGAAAAGCTAGTCTAAGATGCTAAAGCGAAAAGCTGAAAAGCTAGTCTAAGATGCTAAAGCGAAAAGCTGAAAAGCTAGTCTAAGATGCTAAAGCGAAAAGCTGAAAAGCTAGTTTAAGATGCTAAAGCGAAAAGTGTAAAGCACAAAGCATAAAGCATAAAGCGCATGCACTAGACTTATTCCATCATTCTCCCAACGTCGTCTTCTGGGAGATTTGAATCATCCCAATCCTGGCGCGAAGCTCCTGAAACTTGATCCTACCAAAGGACTTGGTGAAAAGATCAGCAAGTTGAAAAGATCAGCAAGTTGATCTTTGATGTTGATGTAGCTTGCCCTGACGCTCCCTTTCTCCAAGCAGCCTCGGATGAAGTGGTACTTCACTCTGATGTGCTTGCTGCGCTCGTAGAAAACAGGGTTCTTTGCCAAAACCAGAGCGGACTTGCTGTCCACTCTGAACTCCACTGCTTCAGCGTCTCTGCCAAGGAGATCACTAAGTAGTCGAGCGAGCCAGAGCGCCTGAGTTAAAGCGGTGAAAGCCGCTATGTACTCAGCCTCGCAGCTAGACAAGGCCACCACCTGCTGCTTGACCGATTGCCAGCTAACAAGGCACTTGCCGAAGAAGAAGAGCATCCCGCTCGTACTCTTGCTGGTGTCGATGTCGCCGACGTGGTCACTGTCGCTGTACCCGATGAAATGTGCCGCCCCGAGACACCTCAGGTAGTGGAGGCCGTGGTCAAGAGTCTCCGCAACATAGCGGATGATCCTTTTGACGGCCTGCTGGTGCTCTGTCGTCGGTCGCTGCATGAACCGACTAACGTAGCCGACGGAGAACGCCAAGTCCGGCCACGTGTGTGCGAGGTAGCGAAGGCTTCCCACAAGACGCCGGTACTGCGTGACATCCACCTCCTCTGTCGTGCTGTCACGGCTGAGCTTCAGCCTCTCCACCATCGGAGTGAGAGCTGGGTTGCAGTCGGTGAACCCAGCTAGCTCAATGATGCACTTGCGTAGGCGGTTTGTCGAAGTGTGATGCCGGAGTCGTCCTGGTGCACCTCGATCCCCAAATAGAAAGAGAGAGGTCCCAAGTCACTCATCTGGAAGGTAGCTTTCATCTCCTCTTTGAACGCTGCCACCTCCGCATCTTTGGTGCCCGTGATCACCAAGTCGTCGACGTAGACACCCACCAGCAGGGCATTGCGGCCGTTGCCCCTCCGGTAAATGGCCGCCTCGTGCGGGCTTTGCTTGAAACTCATCCCCTTCAGCGTGGAATCCAGCTTGGCGTTCCACGCCCGTGGTGCCTGCCGCAAGCCGTAGAGTGCCTTGCGCAGGCGCAGCACCTTGCCCTCCTTGCCGAGGATGACAAATCCTGGCGGCTGGTGCACGTAGACCTCCTCCTTCAAGTCGCCGTTGAGAAACGCCGACTTGACATCCATGTGGTGGACGCGCCAGCCCTCCTGGGTAGCCAGCGCAAGGAGATGCACGAACTCCATCCGTGCAACGGGAGCGAAGGCATCGTCGAAGTCGATCCCCTCCTACTGCACAAACCCGCGTGCCACCAAACGAGCCTTGTGCTTGACGACGGCACCGACCTCATCTTTCTTCAACTTGAACACCCACTTAAGGTGATCACGCGGTGTCCAGAATGAAGGTCAGCGAGTTCTCAAGTGCGGTTCTTTTCAACCGCATCCATCTCTAGCTTCATCGCGGCGCGCCATGCCGCGTGTCCTGCAACCTCAGCGAAGGAGTGAGGCTCGCCGTTGTCGCATGCAAAATGCAACTGTGCCTCCAGGTCGTGAGGCACCAGTCCCGACACCGGTGCGTCGCCGATAAGGTCCTCCATCGTGCGATACCTCAACGGCTCACCGTCGTGGTACGCGTCGACACGCTCCTCGTCGTGAGAGAGCGGAGTAGCGAACTCCACCGGGTTGTGTTCGACATAAGCAGGTGCTGGTGTAGACGTGCCTGGAGGAGAAGCTGTCGGCGCCGAAGAGCGTGGCGTAGCCGGCTGTGGTGGTGGCGATGGGGAACTCGTCGCAGCCGACGTCACAGTCGCTGAAGTCGGTGGAGGCTCAGGGACTGAGGTAGGCGCGCTTGGCGAAGAAGAGTTGCCCACTCTCCCAGCTCCCTCGAAGTGAACGTACTCGACGGTGAAGTCGTTGTACGCCGAAGTCGAACCGTCGTCCACCATCTTACCCCACGCCCAACCTCGCCCTTCGTCGAACACAATGTCGCGCGTCGTGCGCACACGCCGCGTCTTTGGGTCCAGGATGCGGTAGGCTTTCGTGCCCTCCGCGTAGCCGATGAACACTCCCGGAGTGCTCCTGTCGTCGAGCTTGCCGACGTGGCCAAGCTCCTTGACGAACGCGAGGCAGCCGAAGACGCGTAGATGGGCAACCGCCGGCTTGCGTCCATGCTAAGCCTCGTACGGCGTCCTGCCGCCGAGCGCCTTGGTGGGCGAGCGGTTGAGGATGTAGACAACTGTCACCACCGCCTCTCCCCAGAAGATGGCCGGCATCTCCCTCTGCTTGAGGAGGGCCCGGGCCATCCCCACCACCGTCTGGTTGCGCCGTTCGACGACGCCGTTCTGCTGCGGGCTGTACGGCGCGGAGTAGTGGCGCTGAATCCCCTCGTCAGCGCAGTACGACGCGAACTCAGCCGCCGTGAATTCGTCGCCATTGTCGGTGCGTAGCACTCGAAGCTTGCAGCCGCACTCCTCTGCCGTAGCCAGCTGACGCTTGATAGCATCAGCTGCAGCCGCCTTGGTGTCGAGGAGGTATGCCCACATGTAGCGGGACACGTCGTCGACGAGTAGCAGAAAGTAGCGCCGGCCTCCAGGTGTGGTCGGTGTCACGAGACCGCAAAGGTCGCCGTGCACCAGCTCCAGCTTTTTCTTGGCGCGAAAACTCGACTGACGAGGGAACGGGAGTCGCCGCTGCTTATTGAGGACGCAGATGTCACAGAGCTGCTCCACATGCTCAACCCGCAGCATGCCCTGCACCATCTCCTTGTCGCCAAGCTGCTTCAGGGCCTCAAAGTTGAGGTGCCCAAAGCGCTCGTGTCACAGCCAGGCGTTGTCATCGCAGCGGGCTGCGAGACACACGAGCTGCGCCACCTGCACATTGAGGACGTAGAGGCGATTGATGCCTCTGTTTACCTTGGCAAAAAGGTGACGATGGCGGTCTCAGATCCTCATGATTCCAGCCTTGATCTCCACGCGCAAGCCATTCTCATCCAGCTGGCCTAGGCTGATGATGGAGTTTCTTAGTGCGGGGATGAAGTAGACTCCAGTGAGAAGTCGGTGTTCGCCAATCTTGGCGACGAGAACAATGGAGCCAATGTCCTTGATGTCCACAGCCGAAGAGTCGCCGAACTTGACGGAGCCGCGCACGTCGACGTTCAGGTCGGAGAAGAACTCCCTGCGACCCGTCATGTGGTGAGTGGCACCACTGTCGAGGAACCAGCCGTCGATCTTGTCGTCGCTGGAGCCGTCATCGAGGAAGACGTGTGCACTCGGCTCGTCGAGGTTGAGGAGAGCTGTTTCGGCCGATGCTGCTGGATGTAGCTCGATGCTCCCGTGTGCTAGGAGCAGAGCCGGATCCTCCTCCTCAGCCTGTGCGACGTGAGCCTGACCGCGCCTCGGCTGTCGACAATCCCTGGCCCAATGGCCAGGCTTGCCACAGTTGTGGCATATGTCGTCTCGTGCCGCCCTGCGCTCGCCGGCGGCGTCGCCCTAGGCGCCTCCACGAGCGTCACCCTCGGTACGTCCACGTGCCTTGCCCTGGGCGCCTCCGCGCGCCTTGCGCGGCTTGCCGCTCTTGCGGCCGCCTGTCGAGGAAGAAGGCTCCCTCTTCTTCCGATCATCCTAGCGGGCCTCCCACTGCTCCTGAGTGAAATGGAGCTTCCCGCCAATGATAACAGGCCCTGAGGGAGGCAGTGGCTCATCGTTGTCGACGACCTTGAGGCGACCTATTGCCTCCTCGATCGACATCCTGGAGAGGTCCAGCAGAGACTCGATCGAGCGAGCGATCTCCTGGAGAGGTCTCAGGAACGCAACGGAGGAGCTTCTCGACAGCTCTCTCCTCGTCGATGGTGTCGTCGCCGTACTGCGCGAACTTCTGCAGCAAAGTGTTAAGACGGAGAACAAAGTCATCGACGTCTTCACCCGACTTGAAAGCCAGGCTCTCCCACTCCCTGCGCAGTGCCTGCAGCGTGGACCTGCGGACTCGATCGCTGCCGATGCGCGCCGCAGCAATGGCGTCCCAGGCCTCCTTAGCAGTCTGCTTGCATGCAAGCAAAGACTGCATCTTAGGCGGGACTGCAGCAAAGAGGGCCTCCAGCGCCCGTCG
>BCLG01000586.1:83491-94155 GCA_001602295.1 Zoysia matrella | reverse complement strand
AAGATGATGTCAAAGGCAACAACAATTTAAGAATAGGAGTACATCAGTAGCAAGAAATGTAATGTTGAGCTTACAATACCGTAATGGTTATACAATTTAAATACATTACATGAGAAAATGACAAAAAGGAAACTAGTGAGGCTTAGGTGTGAGACATGTTTACTATCAGATCCTGTGAAGAATGATTGATCCTGTTTAATTTACCAACAAATGAACAACCTGACTTGCATGTTTCATACAAGGAAACATAGTTTGACAGCAAAATGAACTAACATATAAAAGGGCACACATCCAACCTGATGAGAAAATCACCCTTCTTTCAAAGAAATAAATACAGAGCACTATGTATTGATCAGACAATAGGCAACCACATAGAAATAGGTTCAGAAAATACTGGGCACATGTCACATGATTTCTATATCCTTATGAATCTGGATAAGCATAACCCAGGAAAGGACATTACGGCTAGAAGCCAGAAGAAGAATTTAAATAGCTGAATGAATCATGTAGCAAAAAATACAGCTCACACCCAAAGCATCGATAAATTAGTGGAACTGCTGAACTTTCATGAACTTTTGTGGACATCTCAGAGAACGCATATCCAATATGCAGATAAAATCATCCTTTTTGCAGAGAATGAAATACAATACAGCAGTCTATGGCAACATTGCACAAACAACCTCAATATCTTCTAACATATGGGCTAGGGATGCAGGTTTCCTAGTTTTTGGGTCATGGGCTGATCCAAAAAGTCTACTAAAAATTCATCCCACCATCACAACTTCATCACACAAATGTACTATGATGTTGACCCACAACTACCCATAAGGAACCCATAGGTCCAAGAAATGCAGCGCCCACCTAAAATTTGGCTGCCGGCGAATTCTAGGATGCAGTGAGCTTCCTTCAACACTCCTCTGACCCCTTCAACCTAAACCGTAGCTCAATACCGAAGTACCACCTCCTAGCTTCCAACCGCAGCACCTCCGCACCAAGAATCTTGGCCTCCACGGGAAGATCTTTGCGCCGAATCGAGAGGTAACGGGTAAAAGAGTAGGGCTTCACAGGAAACGGGGGACGGGGGATGGGGGATGGGGGAGGCGGACCTTGAAGCGACGAGGCGGCGAGGAGAATGAGGACGCGGACGGCGCGAGGACCGCCCAGATGTCGCCGCCGACGCGGCTGGAGACGGGCATCGCCATGAGCGCACCGTACGGCAGCTAGGGTTTTGGTCTTCTGTGTTATTTCCCCTGTTCTCTCCTGAGCTTTGGCAGCGGAACGGTCAACAGCGATCTAGTAGTGGGGGCCCGCTGGTCATGCTTTGTAAAGCGAGAAATATTCCAGTGAAAACAATCCTTGAAATCATAAAAATCCTCTCCAAAATACCGTGAAGTCATAAAGAAATCCTTTCTAAACATATATAAAGTTTTTATTTCATTTTTGAAAAATCAACATACATGTAGATAACAGGATAAGAAGCATGAAAAATAAAATTTCATCTCCAAACTTACGGTTTTTTAAATATACCAATATAAGAAGTTACAGAGAAAGAGAACAAAAATTGAGCATATACGCTATTTTATCTTTTACCATCCTTTTTATTCTTGATTTTTTATTTTTTATCTTTTAAATGCAATTAACTTTGAACCAGAAATTTGATGTGCATGCATTGTCACGGTGTCATATGCACATATGTTAATTTTTACTCTCTTCATCTGAATTTATAAGTTATTTTGCGTCCGAATATAGAAATCAAAGAGACTAAAAAATGTGAAATATGCTGAAATAAGGAGAAGGGTGATAGAGAGAAAGAAGTATTAAGAAGAGAAAAAATATACTGGGAAGCGAGAATAATTTATAATTTAAAAAAAAATAAAGTACACCAGAATGACTTCCTTCCTCCGTCCTAATTTAATTGCCATTCTAAGTCTGGAAACATGAATTAAGAAACGGTGAAAAGCTAGAATATGCTAAAAATAAAGAAGAGAAAGATAAAAATAATGATGTATTGAGAATAAAAAAAGTTGAGAAACGAGGGTGACAAATAAATTGAAAAAACTTGTACAAGCTAAAATGACAACTAATTTGGAACGAAGGGAGTAGTATAATTTAGATGGCGTGAGTAGAATTTTTAAAACTTTCAAATACTCTTTTTTTTTTTTTTACGGAGATGCTCGTATATAGGCACTTTACTAGAGATGCTCTGCTTTGGTATAATGTATCTCGGAACTGCGTTGACCCAAATTGGATGGGCGCACTGCTGTAAGATCTAGGCTGGGGGAGATAGGACGTGTAAACTATAGTTACTTACCAATTGAAAAATAGTACTGAAATTAATGATAATTGATCAACAGCAAGTAAATCGAACTATTCCTGCATTGATATGCTTGCACTCTTAGGTACTCTCTCCGGTTATAAATTATTGACACCGTTGATTTCTAATATCAACTTTGACCATTCGTTTTATTCAAAATATTTATTTCAATATGTAAAATAATTAGTTGTAATTTAAATTCCATTAATAATAAGTCAAATAATAACAAAAATTTACACATTTGAACAAATTTTTTGAATAAGACACATACGCAAAGTTGATATTGAAAATCAACGGTGTCAATATTTTAAAATTGGAGGGAGTAAAATGCAAAAATTTGAATTCCTAGGAATTTAAAGTACTCAAGTAGATAAAGACGAGACAGATTCTATCCCATAGGTTAGGGCTGGTTCAATTAAGGTGGAATTGGGTGGATGAAGGAGATTTAATACTAACTTAGAGATTAATGAATTCAATCCTTTTTAATCCCCCTCTAATTCCGATGAAACCGAACTGGAGTAGCACTTTATCCCCGTCGAGGTGGATTTAAGCCCGTGATTGCTAGTGCTAAGTCTAGAAAAGGCTCGCATTAACAAGTAATGGGCTTGAGGAATCAACACATCGAACCTCGATTCTAGTTGTCGAGATCATGTACCCTGAGTACTTGACGATCCGTACTCGTACACGTGGGTCAAGACCCTGAGAAATTTTTGAGGTCGGACGACGGCGCACGAATACGCGGTCCGACCTCCGAGGCGACGATCTACGAAAGCCAAGTCTTAGCCGCGCTAAGACAAACGGTAACGTCGACCTCCAAAAACCGACCCCCTGGGACCAACCCCTGGGGGTGGGTACGGCGTTATGTCATATTTATTCCGGTGGTCAACCGCCGAGTGTCCTGATGGGACGAGACGGGTTCACCACGACGACACTCCAGCTGAAGCTACAGTATCCGACGAGCCGCGGGAGTCAACGGACAAGACCCGACAGCACTGTGGCTGACGCTACAGGGCCAGACAGGCGCTACAGTGTCCGTCGGTGCGAGCGACGCGATGGCCACGCAAGCGCATAAGCGTAACGAACGATGACGACGCCAATGAAGGACCCACCTGTCAACGAGACAGCAGAATCACGTAAGACCCACTATTTTGTAACCTTAGACCGCCCTATATAAAAGAAGGCTCGAGGGCGATAGAAGAAAAAGGAGAACAACGAACGCGCACAAAATCCAGATCCAGAGCTCTTGCGCGTAACCGTCTACGCGCAAGCAACCCCGCGAACACGTGCATCGAGCATCCGCGACCTAGGCACCGGATCCTCTCCCGAAGAGAGAATCCGACCCTTTGTGCTCCACCGAGATAAATCATCCTCTGGACGTAGGGTATTACACTGTTCGAGGTGGTCCGAACCAAAGCCGAACCAGATAAAAAATCTCTCTGAGTCTTCCGTAGACTAAGCCATATCGAATACGAAGACACACCACCCTTCGATCATATTTCGCATTGTGCCGGTTGTAGAACGCGGACACTAGTACTAGCTAGAGTTGAAGCATAGTTTTATGGCATCTAGTAATACAAAGTGAGTTTGAATGTTATTGATCCTCGGCCAACAAATTGCGAACATGTGTCCTGCCACATGTGATGCGAGATGTATTTATCGTGGTCCCAAAGTGGGAGAGAGTAGTGACCGCATCTGACGAACTACTCTTCCTCCATGCATCCTCGTGCTTGCACCCGCGGCACGCCCTTGTCCTGCCTCTGCGCAGACAGCTGGCTAGCAGTGCGACAGGTCCAAGGGACCATTTTTAAATATGAGTATTTTTAAATTTAGTCAAAATTAAATTTTATTACTTTAACTATTAATAATGTATAATTAATATTATTTTATTATATATAAAATATATTTTTTAAATTCATCATGAAATAACTTTCATAAAAAAATTATATTAAAAATTGTGAGAAATAACATTTGTATTGATAGGGAGCCTCAAAGGTTCTATATATACATGTACATAATATACTCAAAACCCCTTAAGTAAAGAGAAAATACAAGAGAACATATATACTACTAACACCCCCTCAAACTCACGGTGGATCAACAACATTGAGTTTGAAGAGAAAAAACCGATGCTCAGGTCGAGTCTGTGCCTTTGTGAAGAAATCAACCAACTGCAACTCTGAAGGCACATACCGAAGAGCAACAATTCCGTCTTGAACCTACGTCTATGTATAATAAACATCAACAACAATATGCTTAACGAGCTAATGCTTCGCTAGATCACGAGAAATACCGAGAGCCCATGTATTGTCAGTCAAAAGAGCGCGTAGCCACTGAAACTGAAACACTAAAATCCTCAAGCAACCACCGCATCTAAGTAACAGACATTGTCACCAGAGCCATAGCCTGCAACCCAGCCTCGGAACCACCAAGAAAGACATAATAGACAGAGAGAGACCGGCGATCAGAAAAATCACTAGTCCAAGTAGCATCAGAGTAAGCATAAAGCTGTAGAGTGCTAGAGCGAGAGATGAACAACCTCCTAGGCCACCACAAAAATAACGTAGAACTCAAAGAAGATGGCTATAGTGGTTCTGAGTATGAGCAGAGACAAAGTGACTCAAGATATGAACAGAGTATGGAATGTTAAGACGAGTGACACACAGATAAACAAGACTCCCAATGATATGCCGATACCGCGTGGGGTCGGAAAGAGCCTCACCATTAGTGGCATGAAGCTGAACATTGACCTCCATAGGAGTCTCAACAAAGCGATTATCAGTGAGAGAAGCACGATCAAGAAGGTCCATAATATATTTTTCTTGAGACAAATAGAAACCCTCTGAACTAGAAGATATATCTATCCCAAGAAATTATGTAAGTGAGCCAAGATCTGACATAAGAAACTGATCACTTGAGACATGTCTTAACAAAGACAATGTAGGAGGGATCATCCCTAGTGATGATCATGTCATCCACGTAGTGAAGGAGAAGAGTCCAACCACCAAGTGTGAACAAAGAGTGTCGAATCATGATTACTAGCAGAAAAACCAGCAGCTATAATCACAGAAGCGAAAGTGCTGAAACCAAGTACGAGGAGCTTGTTTCAGGCCATAAAGGGAGCGACGGAGACGACAAACCATGCCATCAGGGGCAGAATACCCAGGTGGCGGCGGCATGTAGACCTCCTCATTTAGCTCACCGTTAAAAAGTCAAGCTGAGAAATGGACCACTGACGAACTGAGGCAATAGCAATCAAAGTGCGAACAGTGGTCATATGAGCTACTAGCGCAAACATCTCATCATAGTCACGGCCATGCTCCTGCTGAAAACCTCGAGCAACAAGGCGAGCCTTGTAACGCTCAAGAGACCCATTAGAGCGGTCTTAACCTTGTAAACCCACTTACACATGATCGAAGGAAGAGGAACAAGATCCCAAGTGCCCGTGCTCTCAAGAGCAGCAATCTACTCCGCCATAGCATTGTTGCCATTCCTGATGAAGAACAGCATCACAACAAGAGAGCAACTCAGGGAGAACTGAAACCAGGTAGCTAGGGTGAAGACGTCAGCGGGTCAACGAATACGATGACCACGCCCAAGAGGAGTATCATCAAGAGCAGGAGGCTGCTCAGTAGCCGTTAAAAATGTATCAATGGAGAAGACACATCAGATGAGGGCCCAGAAGGAGATGGGGCGTCAGAAGAAACAACTCGCTTAGTATAGACCCAGAGTAACAAGTGGCTTCGCATCTTAATCATGAGCCACAACAGAGGATTCCGAAGTAGGAACCACCGAGGGCTCAGGCAGAGGTGTGTCACTGGAAGGCACCGATGATGGCCTATCATAGAGATGTGATGCAAAAGAAGGGACAAAAGGAGCATCAGGAAAGAATAAAAAGGATAAGCATCAGGAAAAAATAAAAAAGATAAAGGCTCAACTAAAGATGCAGGGGAATCATTAGCAAAAGGACGAGGATAAAAAGGTCTAGACTCATCGAAGACAACATCCTTAAACATCCTCATCCTACAACTAACAGGATCTCAACTGTAACGACCGGATTTTTTTAACTTTCAATAAGTCCCGATCTTTCGTGACCTTGCCAATCTCATGCCAATCTCAGAAGGTTGGCAGCACGACATCACAAGTAATTAATCAAAAAACTATAACAGAAGCATTAAACAAGAAACGAGAAGAGAAAATAGCAAGTCAATGCAAATTTATTAGAATGTAATCTTTCAAAGAGATCCATCGGCACGCAGATCGAAATCATCTCAAAGCAGAACGATCACTATCGAGAAATTCATACAAAAGCAGCAACGGAACGATCATCATAGTAGCGGCAGCGAACCTCCTCAACACAGGCACGCTTGAGCGTAGGAGCTGACATCACGGTCTGTCGGAGACGTAGTCAAAGTCGAAGCTGTGGGTATCCTCTGAAAACAACAAATTAAAAAACCGTGAATACGAATACTCAGCAAACCGCGTACTGACTATTAACAATGTATGCATGCAAATGGTTTCAAGGGTATAGGCTGGCTAAATGTAAATTTAAAACATTTTATTTTATTTTAAAGATGCAAAAAAAATTTATCTTAAAACTGTCAAATTTATTATCTTGTCCCGCAGGGATCTTCGTTATTCTGAACGGGAGTTCATTTTAAATGCCGGTGTAACCTTCACACCCGACCACAGCTCAAAGGCCAGAGTCAAAAACATTTTAAAATAGAAGAGAGAAGAAAACCAAACTACTAATCAAAGAGTACAACTCAGAGGTGTCCATAAAAAAAGACGTAGCAATACGCATTGACTGTAACTCTGCAGAGTGTATGCGCCTGGACCCACAAGAAGTGCCATTGAAAACTACCGTCGTAGTCCTAACAAACACACATGACTTGTCCACTAGCTTTAACTGGCGCTATCCGTCCTCCAGAGAAAGATCTAAGTGCCTACGCAATTGGGCCCTAGAGCTGTGAAGAGCCTATCACTGATCAGATAGGGTATCTCAATCTCATGTGAGAAGTCATAGCTCTACACCACACTAACACGTCACTGCCAACCCACAGATAAACCACCAGTCTCGACAAGCTTCAAGATAAACCACTGCCCATACAAGGTAACGTGATGTGTATGGTTGTCAACTGAGCGTACAAGGCTCGAAAGACTCAGTCCTTAATTGCCAGAGCAAAGACTCTCCCCAACCTCAACGCCAGCAACCAACAAAGTCTCACGGAAAGATCTTAGCTCGAATCTTTCCGTTGTACCTGCCACAGGTACACCCACAAAGACTTCACAAAAGTTCCTCAGCTCTTCGTACTTCACCCTGCCCCTGCTAAATAGTTTTGTATAGTTGTTTACAAAACTCACACATTTGAATCACAGTTCAAAATCATTTAACACAAATTACAAATTTCATTTTTATAGTGATAGTTGTGGGGTAAAATAAATGCGACAAATCATGGCTAAACATAAAATAAAATAATTATTCTAAAACAATCCTAGGGCTCATATTTGTGGAACAATAAATAGACACGACTTAGAAATGTTGGTAGCATATTTTAAAACAGTTGGCATGTAATTTAGAGTTGCAAACAAAACATGCAGTTTAAAATGCTGGGTATAAAAATGATTCAAAAACGCGGCTTGCCTGGTAGCTTGAGATCCGGATCGTCGAACTGAGTAGGCTCACAAAACTCCTGCTCGACTTCACTAGCTGAATAACAACACGAAAAAGATCAGACACTGAGTACGCGACAATTTAAATTTAAATAATTAAATTCAAATTTAAATTTCTAGGTTAAACGTGATCAAAACGGTTCTCAACGAGACGGATTTAAGGAGACAACTTTGGGAATCTTTGAGACCAAACAAAGTTCTAAAAAACCTCCGAAGATTTACTGCACAGAAACAATTTCAAAGAAGAGAATTCTCAAGCTCCAATCTTGGCCGCTAACCTGCCCAAGATCCAAGTCGCCACTAAACACTATGTACAGAACCAAGCAACGGCAACAGATCAACACTGTCTGACAACTGATACTCAAGAGCAGATTCAGAACTCTCAACCTCTCAATCTGAGATTCCAAAGAAAGGTGAACACTGAACCAGGCAAAAACTGAACAAGACCAAGCACACCTTCTATCACACCATCGCCTTTCCTTGCTGGAGAACCAAGCAACGCTGACTGACCATAGTAAACTACACCCAAAGCACACGCACGGAATTGCTGGGAAAGCACTTCTTCCACCTGCAGCAGGGGGGGGGGGGGGGGGGCGCCCTAACCAAAAGAGGCGCTGGCGAGGCACTCTAGCGGCTTCCCTGAACACGCCCTGACAACCAAAACGAACGGCTCCAAACTGATACAACGGAAGACTAGGTGGTAGGGGACGGAGAAGCTCACCAAGGACTTGCACAAGGACGATGCGAGCAGATCGGATGGGGACGAACAGCCCGGACTGGAACACTCGACGACGAAGACGACAGCAACTCGGTGAGAGGCGACGGATCGATCGGAGACGGAACGACGCGGTCGACCAGACGATTCGGTGAAGCAGTCGAGGACGCGGCGAACTGGTGACGCGGTCGAGGAAGTAGACGGCGCTTGAACTCGTCGGCGACGCGGACGAGTCGACGCCGGACGGCGACGGCGAGCGAGAACAGCGGCGCACGACGACGCGGTGACGGGGTGCAACGCGCAAGACCGGGCGAGGACGACGAACGGAGACGGCGCGCGCGGATGGAGTCAACGAGTGGACGGAGCGAGCCGGGGCGACGCCGACTCCTGCGGCTCGGGACGGGCGACGCGCGGACCGGAGAACGTCCCCCGCTCGCCCGTGCTCAGCCTCTACTGCTGCACGAAAGAGGGGAAAGAAAAGAGGATTTGTGGCAAGGGATAAAGATTGAGGGAAAAGAGGTAAGGGAAGTGAGGGTACCCGAGGAATCTAACTTGAGGGTTCAAAGAAATTTTATTCCAACAAAAGCATACCGACCGAAATTATTCTGACCCCAAAAAAATAAAAAAAATTCGAATTCGAACGAAACAAAATTTGAGATAATCTTCGCTTCGATTAATTTAAAATTTTCGGATTGTTATGCCAACAATGATATCCCCTATGCTCAGCACTATACCTAGAAAAACACACTTAACAAACTAAGCGGTTAGCTTAGTATGCTCATGAGGAGCAAGCAACACATAGCAAACGCAACCAAAAAAGCGAAGACCAGAGTAGTCAGACGTCTTGCCACAGAGGTGCTTATAAAGTATCTCACCCTAAAGGGCTGATGAAGGCTGAATATTAATTAAGTGGCAGCGGAAACAGGGTCTGCTCCTTCTTCCTCTTGAAGCAAAACTAAAGAACATAACCATCCTTTCCATAAAGACCGTGGCTCCTGTACTTCCAAAGGAAGGTGTTGAAGCTCCAGGTACAACTAGAGGAGGATCAGTAGAACGAGAAGAGTGCCGAGCAGCCAAAAGGCAAGGGTGACAAGCAGGCAGCTAAACACGAAGAGGCTCAAACTCATCACGCAGACGGTCAGAAAGTCACAGGTGCTGACCGTTTCATGAATGACACGTGTCGGGTGAAAACGGGAGAGACAAACTGTCAAGTGACGCCAAGTAGAAGAAAGCTGAGCATAGAAGTCTTCTACTGAGGCGTCTCCCTGTCGTAGCAAGTGCTCTTGACGAAGAGCAGCCATATACATAGACCGACCTGAGGGCTCATATCGACGATGAAGAAAGTCCTGCATTTGATGAGCAGTCTCAAAATTAATGATCTCTGCAGTAAAGCAATCCTCCATACTAGCAGTACGAGCATCCTCATCGACTCACATCCGAACAGCACTGAGCTGAGACTCGTAGGATGCCAAAACATCATCATAATCATTAGCAAGCCGCTTTTTCTCTACATCAGTGGCCTTCTCCGCGAAGCCAAGCGACGGAACAGAAGTCGAAAGAGCTGGACATGGAAACTCACCCGTAAAAAACTCCCACAGACGAAGACCACGCATGTGATTGTGCATCTGGGATACCCACTCACGATAATTGGTGCCATTGAAGAGCACCGGACATCGAAACACAGGGACCCCACCGGAGGAAGTCGACCAAGAAGACATATCAACGGCGAGAACGCAGTGGCGCAAGCAACAATTTTTTTTCCTTTGCTCGCTCGAGAAGTAACAGCAAGGAAAAGGAGCTTTTTTTTCTTTTTTTTACCCTAACCCTAAACGAGATGGCACTTTTGCCCTCTCTTAAAAAAAGAGACGGCAGCTACCAAACCAACCGCAACAGACCAGACCAAAACAAAAACTGCCGGCGTTGGCGTTGGCGAGATCTGGCGGGCGGGGGTGGTGCGAAGTCCAT
>BCLG01000586.1:71815-83357 GCA_001602295.1 Zoysia matrella | reverse complement strand
ACGGCAGCGGTGATGGCGGCCACAGAGGGCGGCAGCCCCAGACAGGGAAGCACGGCGACCCCAGACGACGTGCTCCAGTCGACGACGAGCCGGTGGTGGAAAACAATTCAAAATGAAGAGTTAAAACACGTGCAAGTGCCACACACGTGAGAGAGGAACAGGAACCCTAACTCTAGAAAAATGACTCTGATACCATGTAAGGAATAGCACTTGTATTGATAGAGGCAAGCCTTTATATATACATGTATACAATATACACAAAACCACTCAGGAAGAGAAAATACAAGACAACATATATACTACTAACAGAAATTATGTAACTTTCTTAATATTATTAGTATAAGATAAAAGAATTTGACTTCACCAAATCTAAAAATACTTATATTTTAGAATGTAGGAAGTACATAATATATACCACAAATTATAAAAAACGGATAAATGATAAATATATTTTTGTCGACTTTAGCATCTTAAGGCTGTGTTCGGTGATTCCTGCTCAGACCTGGATCAATCAGGATTGGGGATGATTCATTCCTTTACAAGTTAGATCAGAATTTAATTCTCCCAATTCCCGTCCATTCCCACAAGATCACTGATGTAACGACCGGGATTTTCTTTACCTTTTGATAAGTCTCGATCTTCCGTAACTTTGCCAATCCCAGGAGTTTGGCAAGCGCGACATCACAAGTGATCAATCAAGCAACCATAACAAAAATATTAAACAAGAATAGAAAATAGCAGGTCAAAGTGAAATTATTAGAATAAAATCCTCCAAAGGGGTCCATCGGCACACAGGGCAGAAACATCTCAGAGCAGATATATCACTATCGAGAAACCAACAAGAGCAGCAACGGAAATATCAACATGGCAGCAGTAGCGAACCTCCTCCACACAGGCTAGCTTGAGCGCAGGAGCAGACGTCACGGACCGTCAGAGACGTAGTCGACGTCGAAGCTGAGAGTATCCTCTGAAAACAACAAATTAGAAAGCCGTGAGTACGAATACTCAGCAAACCGCGTACTACCTAACAACAATGTATTCATGCAAATGGTTTCAAGGGCAAAGGCATGGTTCAAGTGCTAAATGAAAGTTTAATACATTTTATCTTATTTTAAAGATGCAAGAAAGCTTTATTTTAAACTGTCAAATTTTTATTATCTTGCCCCGCAGGGATCTCCGTTATCCCGGACGAGGGTTCATTTTAATGCCGATGTAATATCCACACTCGGCCACAGCTCAAAGGCTGGAGTCTAAAACATTTTAAAATAGGAGACGAGGAAGAAAAACAAAACTACTCAACGAGGAGCACAACTCAGGGGGTGTCCTTCCAAAAGGACGCGGCAATGCGCATCGACTAAAACTCAACATCTCGATCTAAAGGATGTCCCGGCAACTCATCGGGAAACACCTCTGGAAACTCACGAACAACAGAAACCTGCTCCAAAGATAACTCCTGCAAGCTGCAACCTGAAGGTGGAACTCTGGATGCTCTAGGAGCACACACCACTCGAACACCGTGGTGGTTAACCAAAGACACAACCCTCTCAGCACAAGTGATGACTCCCTTGTGCCTCGCTAGCCAATCGATCCCCAAGATGACATCAATGTCACGCGATGAAAGGACGAAGAGATCGGCTAGAAAGATCACACTCTCAATCAAGATCCGAACACCTCTACACTCAACGCGACTCTTGTAGACTCCAAGAGGTGAAGTGGTGAGTGTAGGTATAGCTAAGAGTGAGGTAGAGAGACCGTGTGTAGACGCAAACGTCGACGACACAAACGAATAAGTAGCCCCCGAATCGAACAAAACTGTCGCTAAGTGGGAGTGAACCAAAAACTCACCAACGACGACGTCAGGTGCCTTCTGAGCCTCCTCCACTGAGATGTGGTTTAGGCGACTGCGCGTGACGCTCGGCTGAGCAGCGCCACGGCCCGCTGAACGCACTCCTCGTCCTCTTGACGGGTGCGGTGGCCTAGCGGGAGTGGCGAACTGAACACCACCTCCACCAGGTCCCTGCTCCTCTGAGAGTATCCTCTGAAAACAACAAATTAGAAAGCCGTGAGTACGAATACTCAGCAAACCGCGTACTACCTAACAACAATGTATGCATACAAATAGTTTTAAGGGTAAAGGCATGGCTCAAGTGCTAAATGCAAGTTTAATACATTTTATCTTATTTTAAAGATGCAAGAAAGCTTTATTTTAAACTGTCAAATTTTTATTATCTTGCCCCGCAGGGATCTCCGTTATCCCGGACGGGGGTTCATTTTAATGCTGGTGTAATCTCCACACTCGGCCATAGCTCAAAGACCAGAGTCCAAAATATTTTGAAATAAGAGACGAGGAAGAAAAACAAAACTACTCAACGAGTAGCACAACTCAGAGGGGTGTCCTTCCAAAAGGACGTGGCAATACGCATTGACTAAAACTCTGCAGAGGTTATGCACCTGGACCCACGAGAAGCGTCATTGCGAAATACCGTCGTAGTCCTGACGAACACACAAGACCCGTCCATAACCTTTAACTGACGTCATCCGTCCTCCAGGATAGGGATCCCAAAAGCCTACGCAATCGGGTCCTAGAGCTGCGAAGAGCCTACTACTGATCAGGTGGGGTATCTCGATCTCATGTGGGGAGTCATAGCTCTACACCACACTAACATAACACTGCTAACCTACGGGTAAACAACCAGTCTCGGCAAGCTTAAAGATCAAATCAACTGCCCATACAAGGTAACGTGGTGTGTATGGTTGTCAACTAAGCGTACAAGGCTCGAAGGACTCGGTCCTTAATTGCCAGGGCAGGCACTATCTCCAACCTCAACGCCAACAACAAGTCTCATGGAAAGATCCCAGCCCGGATCTTCTCGTTGTACCCGCAACAGGTACGCCCACAGGGACTTCCCAAAAGTCCCCCAGCTCCTCATACTCCAACCTGCCCCCGCTAAATAGTTATGTATAGTTATTTGCAAAACTCACATTTGAAGCACAGTTCAAAAGCATTTAACACAAATTTCATTTTTATAGTGATAGGTGTGAGATAAAAATAAATACGACTAAGCATGGCTAAGCATAAAAATAAAATAAATGTTATAAAGCAATCATAGGGTTCATATTTGTGGAACAGTAAATATGCACGGTTTAGGAATATTGCTAGCATATTTTAAAATAGTTGGCATGCAAATTAGGGTTGCAAACAAAACATGCAGTTTAAAATACTGGGTACAAAGTGATCAAGGAACGCGGCTTGCCTGACAACTCGAGATCGAAGTCGGTATCCGGATCGTTGATCTGAGCTGGCTCGCGGAACTCCTCCTCGAGAACACCGGCTAAACACAAAACGAACAGGGAATCAGACACTAATTACACAACAATTAAAACCAGAAATTAAATCTAAATTGAAACTACTAGACTAAACGTGCACAAAACGTTTCTCGGAACAACCCTACACGATAACACGACGAGACAAAATAACGGAACAATCTTGAAAATAATCGGAGATCAAACGGAGTTCCCCGAAAATTGTAGACGATTTAGACCACAAGAAATAGATTAATCGTAGAATAATTAATCGCAATTAAATTAGCAATTAATCCAATAATTAATCGGAGAGGAAAAAGAATTGGAGAGAAGGGAATTTTCTTACCACAAAGTTGGAAATCGGAAACGATGTCGCACCGAAAATCGGAGAATCGGAACTCAGGAACTTGTACTGGAGCCGGAGATTGAAGACGAAAAATCGCTGCGCATTGGAGCCTGGAGCCGAGTACTGAAAACTGGAGATCAATTGCAGCGGTGACGCGACGGTTCAACAGCCTCACGCGGAGTCCAAGTCAGTGCTGCAGGCGACGTGTAGGCTTCGCGCGACGCGGGAGACGAGGCTGGAATCAATGGCGACTAGCGCAGCGCGCAACGCGGTCCACGGCGTGTGATCAGACGGGCAGGCGTAGAGACGGACCAGGCGCGGAACTCGAGCGAGGACGGCGCGGTGAGGGGCTTCAGTGCGGCGACTGCTGGTCCAAGCAAGCACTCGCGCGCGACCAAGACCCAGCAGAGGCGACGCGGGCTCCAGGACGTGGGGGCGCAGGAATCTGGCGCATAGATCGGCGTCACGCGGAGAATCTCAGGCGGGCGCTGGCGATGCGAGACGACCGGCCGACGCGGAGACCGGACGGAGATCGAGGCGACAGGTGCGGGAACCGAGGCTAGCGGGGCGATGCGGTTGCGCGCGGGAGACCGAAGACGGTGCGGGGAACAAGGCGAGCGGCTGAAGCGGCGACGCGAGGTTCGGAGCAGAGCGATTGCTCTCAGATTTTTTTTTTTAGAAATGGAGTGGTGAGGAAGAGGATAAGATTAGAAAAAGTTATTTATAGAGGGGATTAGATAGGGATTAAAGTATAAAAATTCGCGGGCCTAATTATTTCAGAAAATAATTTTAGCTTCAAAGAAAAATACGCGAACTAAATTATTTTGGCACCGGAACAATGAGAAAGAAGGATTTTAAATTAAACGGAACGGAGTTCACAACAAATGATTTTTTATCAAAACTTTATGGGATGTTACAACTGATAAACCGAACATGCTCTAATCCACAACATTGGTTAAATACGGATGGTCAAAAAGATATAAAACTTGACATATATTTTGAATCACAGGGAGGACAAATTTATCCTGCAAATATTCAGTAAAGAACAGCAGATTCATACTTTGATCTGTACAGAATATGCAGTTACGTCTTTCATACACAACATTCATCATAAAGAAAGATATCATTTGGTTATACGGGTCATCTTTTTCCTCGGGAGAAAGTCCTCATCTGTTGAGAGTCACCGACAGAACAACAGAAAGTACGAATGCTCCAAGGAAGATGTAGCCAACAAGCTTCGTTGGATATTCATCTTCTGGTTCCTGTTCCATCAGTCATGTAAAGTCTCAGTTATGATATTCGTGAATATGGGAAAGATTGCGCATGAACTTATCTTAGTAGCTAAAGGAAATAATTTATTTGCAAGGACTCCAAAATAATCTACATGTCTTCCTAGAACCGCATTATTTTGAGTGGCAACTACTAAAATTTTCTATTTTCTGAAAATGCATATTCTTCTATCCATATTTATCGCACCAGCTATGGAATATGTTGTAATAAACTTAAAATAGTAAGCCCCACAGGACCACTGTATAAAATTGAGTTGATGTTGCTCATAATTTGCTAAGAAGAGTTACATGTATATAACAACCAACTAGGGCCATGTTGTTTACTCAGTATCTCAGTGACACCGAAGTTTTTGTTTTTGTTTTAAAAAAAAACATCCTCATAAAAATCCTCTGTTTTGCTCTGAGATGATGCAAACCTGTGGAGGATCCGGTGCCTGCTCCAAGGGATCAACTTGAAAAGGCCAGACATATCGTTCAGGCTGCCCGCTTCTTGACAAGCTCCAATCATATAATCTTCTCTCTTCCTCAGTTGATAATATAGTAAATGACTCCTACAAAGTTGTAGAAATTAGCAAAAAAATCAAAGCCAAGTTGCACCCTGTCTCCTAGCTTAGGATGAGAACCTTTAAGAGGTCATGTTCCTTGCTGAGTTCTTCTTCTTCCAGTCCTCTGCTATTCAGTTCTTCGCATCTTTTCTCGTAGGCAGCCTTAACCTGACGACAAGGTTTAACTCTGTTATTCAAGATTATATAACTCAGGAATGGTTGTTATAGTCTTTTAGACTAATGATACTCTATGCAATTGAGCAGATGGGTAATACAAACGTTTCTTGTCCCAATGATATGCTAGGCTTAGGCTTTATTAGGCTTTCATCCTGTAGTATGGAACTTTAAAAAGTAAAAAAAAAATACATGCTATCCTGGAAAAACTCATCAGTTCACCTCATCTGTAGAAGCCAATTTGGTGACTCCAAGCCTCCCATAGTGATCAGCATCTGTAATTGCTGCAAGTACGGGAAAATATACTTCAATACAAAACAGCTTTTCAAAACAAAGTGTTATGGGGATCTATTTTCAGTTCAAGCCAATCTTTAATTTCTGTACATCAGTTAATTAAGTTTAAATGCACCTGATTGAACGTTGGCTAACTGAATTAACAAGAAAACGTATAAAATCAAGCCGAATACGTAAAATGGAAACCAAGAAATCAACGCGCACCAAGGCCGCGCATCGCCTTCTGGACGTTGTCCGCGGAGATGAGCGAGTAGGGAGGCCGCGTGGAAGTCGCAGCTCCACCGGCGACGTCGGTGCCCGCGTCGGGGTTCCCCTCGAACACGACCACTCCATCGGCCGAGGCGGCGGCGGCGGAGCACCGCGCGCGGAACAACGCCGCAGCGGCGGATTGGGTGGGGATGGAGCGAAGACGGAGGCGAGTGATGGAGCTCGACGAGTTGGAGGAGAGAGACGCGGCGGACGCGAAGGCTGACGGCGCCGGCGGGGAGGTGATGCCGACGGCAGCCATGGTGGGGGGGGGGGGGGGGGGGGGGGGGGGGGGGGGNNNGGGGGGAGGGGAGAGGTGGCGAAGAGGAGAGCGCGGGAGATAAGGGAAGTGGGGATGGAAATAAACGCTTTTGAGTTTTCCTTTTATTTTTTCAAATTTGGTTTTCATTTATCTAGAAAATAATTATATTGGCTAATCTAACTTATTCCATACAGTTTTAGTTATAAAAAATAATATTTTTCATGATGAATCGGAAGATATCAACTTGATAATGTTATTAATATATACAATTTCCAGAAGTATATTTTCAAAGTTAAAAATGGTGCTTTCTCGCTTGTTGATCAGCCTTTGAAGAGATATGTAGTTGTTTTCGTTGTTATGACACGATTGTTTCACCACAAAATGTGATATTTTGTTTTTAATCCAAAAAAAGAGTAATCACCCAGCCCAAACTTGTACTCCTACTCCTTTCATTTTAAAAATATTGATACCGTTGAATTTTACTTCAACTTTGACAATTTATCAAATTCAAAAAATGTATTCAAATGTGTAAAATTTTATCATTGTTTACTTTATCATTAGTGGTATTTAAATTATAATTAATAGTTTGACATGTTGAAATAATTTTTAATAAGATAAATGGTCAAAATTGATGTTAGATGTCAACGGTGTCAATAATTTAAAAACGGAGGTAATAATTTAAAAATGCTAAAAGAATGTCACGTACTCTTTCCAGATTTAAATTTTTTCGTTGGTTGATATAAATGTTCACTAAGCAGTATCAATAATATTTAAAATACAACAAATTTTATTAATACAACGATTCACCTAAAAATTTGCTCATCAGGCAATTAAACCATGATGACAACATTTCATATTGTATTCTTCGTAGGAAACAAAATATCACATCGACCAATTCGATCTTCTTCGTATCATCTACTCCTATACGAGTACGTGACACTTTTAATGCAAGAAAGACAAAACTCATAACCTTTTTTTAAAAAAAAAAAGAGAAAGAGGGTGGCATATCTAAAAAGCACAAAATTTCAGGCACGGCAACATTTTGACGTCGCTCCGACCGTCGATCCGTTATCCATTAAGTTGGTTGCTGGTCCCGGCCACAAGACAAAAAAAAAAAAATCGTTATCACACTTTGTAGTTTCATCTATATTCTCCCTATGGTTTTAAAATCTTGACACAACTTTTGACATTATATTTAACCATACATCTTATTCAAAAATTTGTTCAAATATGAAAATATTGGCACTGTTAATTTAATGTCATTTTAACCATTTATCTTATTTAAAAGATGTGTTGAAATGTGTAAAAAATTTCTGGAGCAAGAAAGGATATAAAATTCACTTTTGAGTTCATGCTCCAGATTTGGGACTCTACACAATTCCAAGAGACAAGAAGATGAAGGTATCCAATTTTTTTGCGTCACGCAAACAACCATTTTCTTTAGGTTATGATTAGCATTTCATCTGTGCTCTGAATTGTGTTTGCCCTTTGTACTTATAATAGCTATAAGCACGAAGAGATAAAAAAACTACATCAGTTTTTATAATCTTCAAATAAGGATTGATTTCAATTCCTTTCAATTACTTCCCAATAGTACTCTTGGAAAAGCACTTCGATCATCCCAAAACCTAGGTAAAATGTGCATGTACTACCTCCGTTTCAAAAATATAAGTATTTTTAGGTTTAAATAAAGTCAAATTCTTCTAACTTTTATTAATAATATTTAAAAAATTATATAATTTTTAATATAAAAATATATTTTATAAAAGTTTATTTCACGATGAATCAAAAAATATAATTTTTATACGATAAAACATCATTTATTTTTAATTATTAGTAGTCAAAATAATAAAAATTTAATTTTAACTAATTCTAAAAATATTTATACATATTTTAAAACGGAGAGAGCAGTCGTTAGGAGAGAGACGATGAATTCGTGGTCCACGAGCGCACGACATTACATGCTGCGGGACCTTCAGAGCACAGTCGTCACGGTCAGATGACACTATGGAGTGTGCTCTTGCACATACGGGTTCGTATAGCTGGTTATGTGGGCCGGATCAAATGAATCAGCAGAGGGTCTGGCAACCTTGGTTCGGTCCGAGCACGGTTCGGCGTGGAGATAGAGTGGGCCGGGCCGGCCAAGCAATGACCAGGGTTTAATATTTTGTTTAAACCGCTAAAATCGGTCGAGATCGGTTTAACAAAAACCGTAAAAATTGAAAAAATCGGTCAAAAATCACTCTAAATCGAATATTCAAAATTTGAACGGTTTGCTACATTAAACCGACCGGTTTCATTAGTAAGCCGAGCGGTTTCACCAGTTGTTACAGTAACAGATTCAAAATTTGAAACCCATCGGTTTTACCGGTTAGCCGACCGGTTTTATCGGTTTTCGGTATTTTAAATTTTTTCAAATTTTCAAAAAATTTTAAAATTTTAAAACGAAAACCGACCGGTTTGTAAAACCGGTCCGAACCGGTTTCACCGAAAACCGTAAAAACCGGCCGGTTTTAAGCAGTTTTGTGAACCTTGGCAATGACATGGCCGTGCGTGAGTCTGGTCGCAGGCTTGTTGGCTCGGCGCGGGTACAACCCATTTAAGCTGGCCCGATCAAGCTATTACTTGACCCATAAAACCTGTTTGACCTCGCACGACTCATATAATTTGACCTATTTATGTTTAAAAATTAGAATTTTATATTATATAATTATTTTTCAATAATTTTATGAAAAAAATAATATTTACTTTTTTCTGTGCTTCAAACTAGCCCGGCTCGGCATGGCCCAACGGGCCCAAATGCACGGCCCGGCTGTGAAAATCCAGCCGCCGGATCAACTAGCTAGGCATGCCAGGCAGGGGCGGAGCCAGCCTGTGAGTGCAATGGGTTCATCTAGCTTGATTAATGAGGTCAATTACCTTATTAAATAGTGTTAAACAATATTTTTACTTTGATTTGGCCGAAAACCATTTGGGTCACGCGACCCCGATGATTGCATGGTAGCTCTGCCCTGTTGCCAGGCCACCTAGGAGTTGGCCCGAGCCCGACCGGGCCCTTGCCTTGCCGGCCTGGCCTGTTGGCTAGCTATACGGGTACGGCATGCAGCTTTCTTGAGAACATGTATATGATAATGTGTCTACAAGAGGTAATATTACGGACCTAAGATTTTACTGGCTACCTCGACTAGCAAGGTCACCACAAGAGCCAGGCTTGCAAGTTACTAGCTCTCTGGTCTTACACAACTGACATGACACATTCTCTTTTGAATGAAGTGACGCGGTCCAATATGTGGCGCTCAAATCGATGATTTATAAAGTGATGTAATTTACATCACTTTATAAATCATGTAATATATATCGGGACTCGAAAGGTATAGTGGAGCAGAACTGGAGAAGGAAGAAGAGGAGAGTCATCCAAAGAATGTCAAGGTAACTTTTCACCTGTAATTTCTCATTTCTGGCAGTTCTCTTTTTTTTTTCTGATACGCTTAACTGCTCGTAGCCCAACAAAGAAGACGACGATAAAATGAGAACGACTCCTGCAAACGTTGCTGCCCGGCAAGCAGTTGGTGGAAGAAGTGATGTGCTCTCAAAGTGGCAATTGATGGCTGAACAAGCTATAGACAGAAGCGAGAAGGCCTTGACGTGGCTGCTGCTTCACAGCGAGGTAGAGGACCTGGTTCAAGGCCAACCATCACCCAAGCTTGGGAAAGGGGACCGCCAGGAAGGTCAACATAAGAGCCATTCCTCAGCACTCGAACTGGTAAGGTAGCAATCTTTTTCTCGTGACCTCACATCATTTTATCTTCACGATTCAATCCAGCACTTCAAAACGCTTCAAACTCAGGTCACACATGATATTGTTTCATTGCAGCGTTTTTTTTTTGATAATTTAAGACTTATTTCGTTGAGCTTCGACAATTTAGGGTTCGTTTGGGAGCACGAATCGTTTCAGTTTCCACCTTGAATCGGTTGAAACGGTTCCAAAGGGCAAAAGAATGACGTTTCAACCTTGAATCACCCTAAAACATTTATGTTTTTGACTTGGCCAAGCGAAACGCAAAATAGGTGTTTCATCAATGAATCACTTCGTTTATTGTCCACCACTCAACAAATCCAAAAGATTATAGCTCCCAAAATTTCTGAAAATTGTTTCATTAAGTTCGTCTCGTTGAGGTCTTGATGTAGGTGCACTCCGAATTATTCCCAAAGTTTACTAAAATTATCCAGTTAGTTCCCAAAATTTGCTATCTGATTGTGAACCACTAAAAATTTGCCAAACGGTTTATAAGTGATTTTGTTTTTGATTAGAAACATTTTTACACTGAAACTGAATGTTTCTGATTTTTCACAGAATCGAAACCTTACCAAACGCACTCTAACACACCTATGTGTATGATATATGAAACCACTTAGGTAGATGACATGTAGGCTTAGTGTGTCAAATTGTCGAAATCCAATGAAACGTGTCCTAAATTATCAAAATCCTCGAAAAAATCGATGCAGGGGATCTGAAATTGTAGCGATGATCTCCCCTTTGCTTCAACTAGGCTCTTCAACGCTGCTACTAATTGTGTGACATTGATGTCGAAATATGTTGACTGTTGCACGTTCTGACGCATATGCTTGTGCAGATAGATCTCATACAAGAGGGCAAACTGTTTCACTCAAGTCAAGCAAGTAACACAACGTATGAACAATTACACTGCACCGCACTCTTATTTGTGTCACAAGATAGATAGGAAACACTTGATCCAAATATGCATCACAAATGTGCACGCGTGTTTGCAAAATGATTGGGCTATGCCACTTATGCCACCAGTCTCGGCTAGACGACGGGCTTATCCGGGTGCATGCTGAAGAGGCCGCGGCGACGCGGGTACCTCACCACCGGCCCGTCGCCACCTGGGGCGCCCGTGACGACCTCCTCCCCGTCAGGCCCTCTCGGTCTGCCCGCCAAACAGCAGCACCCGCAGCAGCAGCACAGGAAGAGGAGAACCGCGACCACCGCCACCGCAGGGACCGCCGCCGCGCGCGCCCACCGCGCCAGCGCGGCCGCCCGGTGCTGGAGCTCCCCGGCCAG
>BCLG01000586.1:58007-68377 GCA_001602295.1 Zoysia matrella | reverse complement strand
CCGGCCGGCCCCGACGGCCAGGGCGCGGGCGGCGCCCTGCGCCCAACGTCCAGGCGACAGAAACAGGGGCGGGGGAGTGGGCCGGCCCAAGAAGAGAAAAAAAATCCCTCCAATTTCTATTTTCCTAATTTCTCTAATTGGATTTTCTATTATAATTTGGCTAGGAATTTTTTTGGGGTAAAGATCCAAACTCCGAGAACAGAATTCGAAGCGAGAAAACAATCACTTGTCAAACTCACATTTTATATTTCGAAATTTTGAATTTTAATTAGCTAATTTCTAACTTTAGTTCTCTTAAAGGAAAATTTTGAAAATTAACCTAATCTAGGTTATCAAAGAAGCAATTTTTTTTTAAAAAAATAACCCACGTTTGACTTAATGAAAAATTTAGGATGTGACAGAGCTACCCCACTTAAATGGAATCTCGTCCTCGAGATTCGGATGATTCTCTTCGAAGAATTGTGGGAATTCTTTCTTGAGATCGTCCTCTCTTTCCCAAGTGGCTTCCGCCTCGGAGTGATTACTCCACCGGACTCGATAAAATTTGATCGCTTTGCGTCGAGTCTGACGGGTGGTCACATCCAAAATTAGGACGAGAGTTTCTTGGTATCTCTAAGTCTGGTTGTAGATCCAACTCCTCAATGGCTACCTGCTGCTCTGGCACTTTCAAACATTTCTTGAGCTGTGAAACATGGAACACTGGATGTATATCTGATAACTCTACCGGAAGATCCAATCGATACGCTACAGGACCAATCTTTGTAAGAATCCGATACGGCCCTATGTATCTCGGTGCCAGTTTGCCCCGGATTTGAAACCGTCGGGTGCCTCGGATTGGAGATATCTTGAGGTATACAAATTCTCCCTTTTCAAACGACAGTTCGCGTCTTCGGTTGTCCGCATAACTTTTTTGTCGGCTCTGAGCGGTTCTAATCTTCTCTCTTATTTCGGTTACCTTATCTTCAGCGTCTTTGATGATAGCGGGTCCAAAAAGTGATCGTTCTCCGACCTTGGACCACAACAAGGGTGTCCGACATTTGCGACCATATAATGCCTCAAATGGCGCCATCTGGATACTGCCTTGGTAGCTATTATTATACGAGAATTCTGCAAAAGCTAGACTGTTCTCCCAGTCTTTCCCATAGGTCAAAACACAAGCTCGAAGCATATCTTCTAATATCTGATTTATTCTCTCGGTTTGTCCATCTGTTTGGGGATGATATGCTGAACTGAAATCTAGCTGAGTTCCCAGAAGCTTGTGTAAACTTTTTCAAAAATGAGAGGTAAACTGAGATCCTCGGTCAGACACTATTCTTGTTGGTACTCCGTGCAACTTCAGTATATTGTCCACATATAGCTGAGCTAGTTTATCACCCTTGTAGACTGTTCTAACGGGTATGAAGTGAGCCGCTTTAGTAAGACGATCGACTATTACCCATATCGAGTCGTTTCCCTTCTTTGTTCGAGGCAGCCCTTGGATGAAATCCATTGATATCTCATGCCATTTCCATATGGGTACCTTTAATGGTTGCAACAATCCTGCCAGTTTCTGATGTTCGGCTTTGACTTTTCTGCAAGTGTCACAGTAGGCTACGTATCTGGCAATATCCCTTTTCATAGCTGGCCACCAATATTTTTCTCTCAAATCTAAATATATCTTGGTTGTACTTGGATGAATGGAGTACGCTGAAGAGTGAGCTTCTTTTAAAATGAGGTGCTTCAACGGTTTCTTGTTAGGCACGCAAATTCGGTCTTGGTACCATTCCGTTCCTTGATCATCAACCCTAAATTCTGACGCCTTCTCTGACCTGGCCTGCTCTTTGATTTTGCGACATTGAGGGTCGCGAACCTGAGCCTTCCTAATTTCTTCTTGAAGGGTTGGTTGTATTGACAAAGCAGGAGGATTACTCGGAATTGCAATATGCAGGTTTAAGTTGGTCATCTGATGAATCAATTCTGAATTACTGGTTAGCTCCTCAATACCTCGAGGATGTTTCTTGCGACTCAAAGCATCAGCCACAATATTAGCTTTTCTTGGGTGATACTGTACTTCTAGATCATAATCTTTAATCAGTTCCAACCATCTTCTTTGCCTCAAATTCAACTCAGGTTGCGTAAAAATGTACTTCAGGCTCTTGTGGTCTGTGAAGATTTTGCACTTATTCCCGATCAAATAGTGTCTCCAAATCTTCAATGCATGAACCACTGCGGCAAGCTCAAGATCATGAGTAGGATAATTTTCTTCATGCTTCTTCAATTGTCGAGATGCATAAGCCACTACACGATCTTCTTGCATCAGAACACATCCTAACCCTTGTTGAGATGCATCACAATATACCACAAAATCTTGGTATATGTCAGGTAGTATGAGTACTGGAGCAGAGGTGAGTAGCGCTTTCAAAGTTTGAAAACTATACTCGCATTTTTCTGTCCACACAAATTTCTTATCTTTCTTGGTCAACTCGGTCATGGGCTTTGCAATCCTTGAAAAATCTTTGATGAATCTGCGGTAGTAACCTGCTAACCCAAGAAAACTTCTCACTTCTGTGGCACTAGTGGGTTGTTTCCATTCCATAACTGCTTCTACCTTAGCTGGGTCAACTTTTATTCCCTCGGTTGACACAATATGTCCAAGGAAAGCAAGTTCTTGTAGCCAAAATTCACACTTACTGAATTTCGCATATAACTGATGCTCTCTCAATCTTTCAAGTACTACTCTCAAATGTGCCTCATGCTCTTGTCCACTTTTGGAGTAGACAAGGATATTGTCAATGAACACGATCACAAACTTATTTAACTCCTCCATGAATACCTTATTCATCAAATTCATGAAATAGGCAGGAGCATTGGTCAGACCAAATGACATTACTGTGAACTCGAATTGGCCGTACCTAGTAACAAAAGCTGTCTTCTTAATATCACCTTCTCTGATTTTCAGCTGATAGTAGCCAGATCTCAAGTCTATCTTGGAGAAGTACTTGGCTCCTTTTAGCTGATCAAACAGGTCATCAATTCGGGGTAGCGGATACTTGTTCTTGATAGTGACCTCATTTAAGGCACGTTAATCAATACACATTCTGAGGCTACCATCCTTCTTTCTGACGAACAATACTGGTGCCCCCCATGGTGATGCACTTGGATGGACATAACCCTTTTCTTGGAGCTCTGCTAGCTGTTTCTTGAGTTCTACTAGCTAGCTGTTTCTTGAGTTCTACTAGCTCATCAGCAGCCATCCTATATGGCCTTTTAGCTATCGGTGTTGCACCAGGAACTAAGTCGATAATAAATTCGACATCTCGATCTGGTGGCATGCCCGGTAGCTCTTCTGGAAACACATCAACAAAATCCCGTATTACAGGTACTTCTTCTAAAGGAATAGCCTCTGCAGCAAATACTACGGGTTCGACTTTTTGCTTCCTAGGCTGAGAAGAAGCTGAGATGCATTTGTAGTTTATGGCTGTCACGACACGCTCTGAGCAGTATATAACTCCTTTATAGCGGTGTAACCAATCCATACCTAAGATGACATCTATACCTTCTGACTGAATGACTATCAGGTTTGCCATGAACTCTACCCCACTTAAATGAATTTTGACTCATGCAACCTAAACTGCACTTCATGGTAGCTCCCGAGGATTTTACCAACATGGGAGTCTCTAGCAAAACCATTGGCAGTTTCCCCTTTTTCGCAAACTTTGAAGAAATAAAAGAATGCGAAGCACCGGAATCGAACAAAATGGTTGCGAGGGTAGAGTGGATAAGGTACTCGCCGAGGACTACTTCAGGTTCTTCCTCTGCAGTCTCGGCACGAACATGGTTCACCCTTCCTTGTCCGTACTGCTAAGGCCTCCTGGGTGGTGCAGTCGTCCTCGGAGCGCCACGTGATGCTCCGGTCGGTGCAGGTCTGGGGCAGGAATATGCTGGAGCCATTGTAGCCGGTCGATTCAGGGGACAATTGGCCACGAAATGTCCCGGACTGTGGCAGTTGAAGCATGTCCTCAAGGAATTTGAAGCCTGTCCCACACTGGGTGTGACACGTGGAGCAGATGGGGGTGGCGGCTGACGTACCGACGATGCAGACTGCTGCGACTGGGGTGCAGTTGGTGTACGATACTGCATCGTGGGCGGGTACTGTGGCTTCTGGAATTTGTTGAACCTTGGCCGCTGCCTCTGCTCAAACTGCCGGGACTTCTTGGCTTGAAACTTGCGTTTCCTCTCTCCATCCAGTCCGGCATGTGCCCTTTCCAGAAGTATGGCCTTGTTCATCATGGTGTTGAAATCCGGAAAGGTATGAGTCACCAGCTGAGTCTGCATGACATGGTTCAGCCCATCCAAGAAGCGTTCTTGCTTTTTCTGGTCTGTATCAACCTCCCCTGGGGCGTAACGGGCCAGCTTCATAAATTTCTTGATGTACTGATTTACTGTCATCGGCCCTTGCTTCAAAGCCCTGAATTCATCAGCCTTCATTTTCATTGTACCAGCTGGGATATGATAAGCTCGAAACGCTTGCTAGAACTCATTCCAAGTAGTTGCAGTAGGATCAGTAGTGGCTTCGCAATAGTTATCCCACCATTCACCAGCATCTCCACGGAGTTGGTGGGCAGCGAGCATCACCCTTTTCTGATCTCCAGCTGCCACGATATCCAGCTTCTTATTGATCTCTCGCAGCCAGTCATCTGCTGCGAGTGGTTCCTCATCAGCATTGTCAAAAGTAGGAGGTCGAAGTCGCATAAACTTTGACATCCTATTTTGCGGGTTCGAACCTCCCCGTTGTCCCATTCCTTGCACTATAGTAACCAGCAGCTGGGTTTGGGTTGCCATCACGTCCGCTAAAGTGGCGGGCGGCAAGGGGAGTTCTTCTCCTCCCTCCACTGGAGCTTCACCTCCTGTTGCAGCTCGTGAAGGAACTCGTGCAGCTCCTTGAACTTCTGCTCCTGCAGCAGCAGAACCAGGGTGAGCCACTTCATTCTCACCATGGTGGCTCGATTGGGCTTCGTCTGCGTGAGCCTGTCTCGGGGCACTGCGAGCTTGTGCATGTGAGCGGCGCAGATTAGAGGGCGCCCCTCCTCTCGTAACCGCTCGTCCCCTCAATTGTGGCGCAACCCTTTCTTCATGAATAATCTCGTTTAGGTTGCGCTCACGAGCTTGGCGTTCTTGAATACGGGCGAATTTCTTTGGTGCCATCCTGCCAGAGCCAAAATAATTGGTGGAGTTAGGTACGATTGTCAGATGCATTATTACTTCTTTAGTTCTTAAGATTTGGAAAAAGCACCCACACATACAATCATTCAAAGAGTGAAAAGAAGCAAATCACACATATCACACAACCATGGTTATATTACAAGCAGTAACAAGTCACAACTACAGAGTCTGGGATTTCATTTGCAGGTCACACTACAGGAGTTATACTAAGTACATCTCAAAAATCCGTTGCCACAAGTAACGTCATCCACCATTACAAAGGTGGGCCTCCCTAACTAGCCTAGTGGAAGCAAAAGAGTAGTCATCTCAACAACTACAGCTGCTCGAACTCCCTCGCTAGTGTCCACCACAAACCAGCATCCAGCAGCAAAATCCTCCTACTCTTCGTCACCGGGAGTCGGCGGCCGGCTCGGATCGGCCGCAGGCTTCACCTCCGTGGCTGGAGTGTCAGCTCCATGGGGTGCGTGTGCACGGCCTGCGGTAAACCCAACCACCTCCACACTGGAGTCGGGCTCTGACTCCTCCATCGGCTCGTCGGAGTCGTCGCGTAGGTCCGGCTCACCCGCACTAAGTGCACGGGCGAGAGGGCTCCTGCGGCTACAACCCTCGCCGTCCTGATGTGGAGGAAGCTGCGCCACCCGTGTGTATATGGCGTCATGAGTCTCCTGGTCCAGCACCGAGGCGTGGGGTGGCAACACCACCCTCCCGTCGGAGAGGCGCACCAGACTACTCTTGCGAGGAGTGATCCTGGTGCGGGGGCCTCGGCATACCGAAGCACTCTCGACCGATGCTGGGGAGCTGTGTGCTCCTCCCCCAAGTGTTGCTCCCACTCCCGGCACACTCTTTCTCGCACCTCTGCGAGTCGGAGGGTACGGGGAGCGCATCTGAGCGTGCAACTGATGCCTCAGAATCCTCACCTGCCGCTGGTGAGAGTCGTGCTGGTTCGCGAGGCTTCGCTTGAGCCCCTCCTCCGTCGCCTGTGCCGCGGTGAGCTCGGCACGGGCAGCAGCAAGCTGGTGCAGCGCTGAGTCACGCTGCCCCTGTACGTCTCTGAGCTGGGTCTGCAACTCGTCCCGCTGCGTCTGAGTAGCAGTCAGCTGCACCTGAGCAGCATCTCTCTGGGTGTGGGCGGTCTCCAGCTGCTCCTGCAACTCTGCCACCTGCCCCTCGGCGGAAAAGGCCCGAAGGGACTGCTGGAGCCACTGTCCCCTCACCACCTTGTAGAGCCGGTGCTGCGCGTGCAGGTACTGCGCCGTCTCCACGAGGGTGGGGTCATCAACGGTCCTGGTAGGGCCGTCGAGTGTGCCCATCCGGTGAACCCACGTCGGGTGAGTCGTGGTGAACACCGAGAAATACCGCACTGGTGTGACGCCGGTGATGTCGAGGTTCACCGTACACACGTGCAGTAGCACCTCCCGTGCAGCACCCGGTAAAGCTGCACTGTAGGTAGGGCCCGTGGTCAGCGACGTCCACAGCGGTAGTGGATACGCCACCAAAGCCACCTCTACCTCGTGTAGGACGTGCCCCTCGGCCTCCAGACACCTCCAACGGTAGGACACCACTGTGGTGTACCCGAACCGTGCAAGCGTGCGGGTAAGGATCATGGGAAACCCATCGGTCCTACTCGCTCCAGGGCCAAGGTGGATCCATCCCTCAGAGGCCATCTGCAAGAGACAGAAAAAACAGGGTCAAGAATATAAAGACAGTATACAGCATAATATAAACGGTACGTGAACAAACGAGTGTGCGTGGGACTAAGCCCCACTAGAACGTAGTTTTTCTATGAAAACATATCGTTCTAATCGTATGCTGTAACGTCTCACAACCTATAGTCTCATCCTACGGTCAAGTACAGCTCTGATACCACCCTGTGAGACCCTCTTTCAGAAAGGAGCGTCTATGTGCCACCTGTACCATTCCCTGGATCCGTAGCTGGCATGCACATTTAAAACAAAGTGGTATTTATTAGACGTACTTTATTACATCGCACTACTCAACCTAAGAGGTTAGGCAAACAAGTCTAGAGTACAAGCATGAGTTGGCACAGTGACTCTAGACAAACCACACCTAGTCTATACACACTGCACAGGCAACTTGACGGCGGACGAGACTTCTACTCTTTGTAGTCAGCATCTTCTTCATCATCCACGTCTTCTGAGCAAAAATAGCAACAACGGAAGGAGTGAGTACAAAGGTACTCAGCAAGTCCCAACAAGAAGTAGGTAAGAGGTTTCGCCGTAGCGAAGCAAGGAAAGCTTGAGGGTTGAGTTTTGCGGAAGGCAAGTTTTCATGCCGGCTTCCTATCAGAAGAGGATTTAAAGAAGAGAGAAAAGCATTTGCTATATTTTAGTTGAGTGGACCTGGGGAAGGTTTTCACTCCTCCCCGCAGTTCCCAAGTTTTATATTGGGCGTAGGCACTCTCGTGCCGGCCCTAGGCACACAGCCACACAATTTCAAAACACGGGTAGCTACACTCACTCACTCTTCAAATAAGTGTATAAAATCTAATCGTATGGTAGTCAAACAATAGCTTGTCAATACCGTGACAGCGGCCTATCCGAAAGGATTTTTAACTCTGCAGAGGTTGTACACTGTACCCACAGGTTATGCTACTCCTGATCATTAGAGTTGCGTAACGCCTATCCCACATCTTCGCAGTTTTCCACAGATTTCACCCAAGGTGCAAACAGGGGCCATCTCTCGAGGTTTTCCAGGTCACCGATGACGCGTCGGTACATTCCCGGAGCCGAGTCGTGAATATCCACCGCATTCACGCCTTTTCTTGGTCCCCTCCAATCTCGGGTATTACCAAACCAGGGGCTATATCCGCGGGCTTACGCTCCCGTAACGCTAGCAATTACCGTCGAATGCCAAACAGCGAGTCATCTCACGCCCTTCTTCTGTTCCCTTGTGTCTTCACTACCGACCCCCAGTGGTTCGATGTGAAAAGAATACGTAGAGGGAATAAGTCTTGCCCAAAATGTACAGGTTCTGTGGTTGCACGGAAATTACTATGTCGAGCGCTAACGAACCGGTCCTTATATGACAGGGGTGACGGTCTCGTCCACGGCAGGTGGACCACAGCGAATCCTACACACCTATCACCATCACCTCAGGTGAGCCCCACCCCACAGTCAAAAACATCCCCTCTTCACCTAGCACCAGTTGTTCTAATCCCACCCTTTTTATTGATACTCACACCACCAAACTCTTTTAACTCATTTTGCAAATTAATGGTAAGTGATGTGGCAGTGTAGAGCACCGCAGATGGGGTCCTAAGCAGTTCTAGTAATAAGGTAGTATCCATTTCGTAAAACTAACTAGGAACGGAATTCCTATATTTATCAAAGACACGTCGGTAATAGTTTCCAAGGGAAATATCTATATTTATACAGTAAGTTACTGACATAAATATAAATATCTAAAAGCAAATAGGTATTAAACTACACAATGTTTAACACATTTCAAAACAAGCAAGCATCGCGAACTATAGGCACGGTAATAAAACATGGCTTCAATGGGCTTGAAATGGGTTAGGACTTGCCTTCAGCTGCTTCTTCGAAGTCCGCTTTGAACTCGTGCTCTTCAGGCTCTGCGGGCTCCTGAGCGACTTCGACTTCTTCTTCTGCCACAACCAAAACACAACACAACTACTAAACAAAAGCTAAAAAGAGAAAAGAACAATCATCAAACAAGAAATGGAGTTTGGATGGGTTACAGGGTTTGGTTTAAGTGTTTAAAGGTATGGGTCTAGGGTTTAGAGTGAGTAGAACCTGTTTTTCTACAATTATTGTGAACTTGGGTGGCTTGTGGTGAGCTAGTGATGCCTTGGAGTAGGTTTGTAGTGTCCAGCCTAGGGTTTACAGTGAAAGCACCGTGTCCCAGTGGAAGTTCACGGTAAAACTGCAGTGAACCAGCTAAACCCATGCTGACTTGAAATCTGGCCGTGTTCAGAGCAATGGACACAGAATTATCTCGTGTCCAGCTCTGGGGCACTCGGGCCGATGGACACAGGAAAAAAAAAAGGTCCGTGTCCATAGCCAGACACGGGACCACTGTTGTGGCCCTAAGAATGTGGAGCTTCAAGTCTTGTGTTGTTCCTGTGGGTTTTCTCTATAGGTGAAGTGTCGTGACGGGTGTGACGTGTTCTAAGGCCCATGGGCCAGCGTCCTTGACTTCGAGCTATGCGTTGCCGGGCTGGAACGGGGTTTGAACGGGTCGGCCGCGCTCCCGACTTCGGTCCGCGTTCCCGACAACTTGGCCACAAGTCTCGAGGCAACAACTAGCGTCCCAGAATCCTTGGGTTGAGCTCTACGAACGGTGGGGTTGGGGTTAGCGCTCGACTTCTGTCAGAGCGGGAACGCAGCGTGCCAGTGCACGCTCCGGACGCTCTAGACGTGCTCTGACGCTCGGGACGCGCTTTGGGTGCGCGGGTTTGCGTGTGCGTTCCCGGAGGCACGGTGCTCCGTTTGGCGTGAAATTTGGTGTGCACCTTCTCTATACCCGGGAACACACTGCGTCGTGTGTGGTTTTACCGGCTGGCTTGGAACGACGGCTGGCGGCAGGTGGTTAGCGGCGCACGGTGGTGGCTCTCTCGGACCGGCCCAACGGCGCGGCGGCTACCCATCTCTCTTGCTCGGTTAGGTTCCTTGGGGGCTTGTAAGGCTACTTGTGCGAGGAATTGAAAGATGGCGGTTGGGAAGGGGGTGCTCACCGGAGGGAGAGGGTGGCGGCCGGATTCGGAGGAGAGGGCAAAATTGGTGGCGGAGAAGGTGTTTTTCCGGCGAGGAGAGAGCTGTGGGGGTGCGCTGAGGTGCGGTGGAGCGAAGGAGACGCGCAGGCGCGGTCGAGGAAGCCTTTTATAGGCGGGGCGGCGAAGCTTGGCGCGGCTCGGGTGGAACGTTGTCCAGGCGCGGTCGAGGCGGCCGTTTTTGATGTTTCTGAGCAGCCGCGCGGCTGGGCCGGGCGTCGTGGTGGTTTGGCGTGCAGCCAACGGGATGACTACGCCGGTCGGCGTGTCCGCAGGCCGCGCTCGGCCTTCAACCGCATACGACAAGGCTGCCGCGTCCACGGTCGCCAACGCCGTCTTCTCAGAGTCGCGCAGGGAACCGGGTTGATGGTGGCGTGCGGCAGTGCCGTGCCCCCCCCCCCCTCGGGCACGGAGTTGC
>BCLG01000586.1:41487-55604 GCA_001602295.1 Zoysia matrella | reverse complement strand
TCGTCGAAGTCACCATCCAGACGCGCATCCGCAGCGTCGAGGATCCTTCCGCGGCCGTAAAACTCCCAGACCCATTGCACGAGGTGCACGGTGGCGTACTCTTCGCTGTCTTCTACGACAACGATCGGCCGCCGGCCACACGCAATCTCGAGGATGACCACGCCGAAGCTGTACACGTCCGACGCGGCGCTGGCCCTGCCGGCGAACATGCACTCCGGGTCCATATACCCCATAGTGCCGGCGAGGGCCGTTGTGTGGGACTGCCGCTCGTGGTCAACGAGCCTCGCGAGCCCAAAGTCGCCGAGCTTGGCGTGGAAGGAAGCGTCCAGCATAACGTTGCTTGGCTTGATGTCGCGGTGCAGAACACACTGCTCCCATTCCTGGTGCAGGTATAGAATTGCAGAACCGATTCCAAGCACGATCTCATGCCTGCGAACGGTATGATGTAAATTGTTGAAGCTGCTACAAATTCAAGTTTGCTTATGGACATACCGTAGATGGTACACTAGAAATTTTAGTGTGGTACCTGCACTCCCATGACATGACAGTGTTCTTGTTGTGGATATGAGTATCCAGGCTCCCATTGGGCATGAGCTCATAGACAAGCAAGAGCTCACCACCACCATGGCACCAGCCGATAAGCTGAACGAGGTTGCGGTGCCTCAGTCGGCTTATAATCTTCACCTCGGAAATGTACTCCTTCCTTCCCTGCTGAGAGCTCTTGGACACTCTTTTGATGGCTACATGAAGATCCATATTTTTCAGGTGCCCGCGGTATACCGATCCAAATCCCCCTTCACCGAGCTTCTTCTCGTCAGAGAAGTTGTTTGTTGCAGCGACCAGCTCACTGTAGCTGAAACGCCTCGGTCCAGTCCCTTTCTCGAACTCCGTCGCTAGAGGTTCATCATCGAGCATGAATTCATGCTCTCTAGCTTTTCGCCTACGGTAATGCAACAGGAACCAAACCAAGGTACCGGTGCAGATGATGAAAACAATGCCACCAACAGTCGCGCCTACTACAGGCGCAACCGAACGGGTGCCCGGAGACGATGAAGACAGTGGCGGCGAGGAAAACAGCAGCGGTGGCTGGGGCGGCGGCGCTATCATCTCAGATGGGATGGTGATGTCAAGTGCTTCTCCGACGCTGTACGTCACATAGCAGCTGGAGCCTTTGACATAGCCATGGATGTCCGTGAAAGTCTGCAGAGTCACCACGAATGTGGTGAGACACCTGGCGCACTCACTGGCATTGAGGTCTCTCGTGCACTGTGCTAGCCCATAAATCATCTGGGATCTACCCTTTGAGTCCGAATACGGGACACTCCCGTTAGCTAGTCGCAGCCTGGAGCCAGCAGCCTGATCGGAAAGCTGGTTCATGAGCTTTAACCGCGTGTCGTTCATGGTGGCCGTGTCGTTCATGGTGGCCATGTCGCCATTGATGCCAATAATGGCATAGCTTGGCGTGCTATAGGTTTTCTCGTCTAGGTCGGCCATGGAGAAAAAAGACTCATTGGAGTACCGGAAGATGCAGGCATCGAAAGTGGCCTTGACTTCCCGGCTAAACGGGCACTCCTGCTGCACCGAGTAGCCCGCGGCCCGGAGGCACTCCTGGCACATGGTCCAGTTGCGGTCAGCATAGCACATGGAGAGACCAAATACCTTGTTTGGAGGCTCTCCGACGGTGGAGTTGTTAAAGCCCCCATTGGCGATGGCGCTTGGTGGAAGCTCATCCATGAGTTCGACGAGGTTCTCCCGATACTGGTTGCCTGCGGTGAAGTTGTCTGTGGTCGAGCAATAGCGATAAACCGGCCTCAAGGCTCCGAACGAGATAAAATCACCTCCTTTTATGGCAGTTCCAGCGTGGCACAAGATGATGGTGAGGAGGAGGAGGAGTAGCTGCGGTGCCATTGCTAATGGCTGCGGAGCAAGTCTGTATCTAATTTTGATGGAATGGAAGTGCATTCACATACTATTCTGTGAAACCCCTTGCGTCAAGGTCAAGGTCAATGTCAACAGCCGTGTTCTATCGGGTGAGCAATAGCGATAAACCGGCCTCAAGGCTCCGAACGAGATAAAATCACCTCCTTTTATGCAGTTCCAGCGTGGCACAAGATGATGGTGAGGAGGAGGAGGAGTAGCTGCGGTGCCATTGCTAATGGCTGCGGAGCGGGTCTGTATCTAATTTTGATGGAATGGAAGTGCATTCACATACTATCTGTGAAACCCCTTGCGTCAAGGTCAAGGTCAAGGTCAACAGCCGTGTTCTATCGGGTGAGCTGTCTAACTTGGTGGGCTATTGCATGGACTTCCAAAGTGATAGTGACGAGACTTCTTTGTCACCTGATAGGTCTTTTTATATGTCACATTGCCAATTTATAGAAAATTCTGTAATTAATTCTCAGAATTTTATTTGAATTTTTATTGAGTATGGATCTTTTGAATTGCTAACCCGTAAAAATCACAATTTGTTTTTATCTAGGCGTATGCAACAATTCATCCCCAAACGTCCCCGCAGAGAGAAATTACATTTTGTGGAAGGGAATGATTCTTCGAGCATCTTCTCACGTTTCTTTCTTAAAATCAGGTAGTATATAAAAAAAAGATTCGAGTAAATCCATGGTAAAGTCCAGTCTTAACAGACATGCTGTGGTGTGAATGGTCCGGATCGATCCAATGTTTCTAGAAGCAAGCAAGGGGCCACCATGCTATTTTGTTGCCACGCGCGTGGCACCAATGCCGTCCTTTTCTCCCTTGCATTATCTCTTCCTTTTTCCCTATAATTACCCATGCACGCATCGGAGAGAGAGACTAGTCGCATGCATGCCATTTGCCGTCACGTTCGCAATCGAACTGCAAGTACGTAGAAGCCACAGCTCACGTCAAGCATGCCAGCGTCGCACAGAAATTATTTAACCGAATATTAGTACCGCGAGTGCATGCCATCCATATGGTATTATGTTATGATTCTGATTTGATGCCGCTTAGCTTAAATTTGAAATTGTTAGACCGTGCAAACGCACAGTTAAATGACTGCAGACTAGTAGTGCAACTTATCTTTATAATAATCAAGAATGTTACAATTCCGAGAAAATCAAGAGAAGCAGGCTAGTAACATTATATTGCCATTAGGACGCTGGGCTATAAATCCAAAAGGAAACCAAGCGGTACAGTTTTAAAATCATCAGAATCTGTTGTGGATGCTTTCATTGGGCAGCTATATATATATAAACCAGCTGGTGAGTTATATAAACCTAGCACGGCTGACCATTAGAGTTGGGCAGAAAAGAGAGTTAAGTGATCAACCTCCTAGGGAGGGCGATTCTCTCTTTCATGCTAGATTACCGCTGTAATCCTTCTCCAATTCATCAATATAGCGCTCAAATTCCTAGGCATATCAATCAGATTACATCATTCTTTATAGATGGGCACGCATTATAATTCACCATCTAGCACTATCTGTACGAACCCGCAGAACATTAGCGCCCATCAATTAGCACAATTTCTAACTTGATCCTTTTATGCGAAGCCATATATGCACGAGAAGATCAGTCAAAATCATGGGGCTGCTCTAACCCATCTGTTGTCGCGATGGATGGCATCATGAACTCCACACACTGGGGGAAGGGGGGGGGGGGGGGGCTCCTTTGAATTGAAGGTTCACAGTAAATGGAACAAAGGAATTTCACGGGGAACTTTCCTATCTCATCAATTCCAAGAAAAAAGTACAGGACACAACAATCCAGTCTAAAATTAGAGGTGGAAAGTTATTAATAACATAAAGTACATTAATAATTCATCTGTTTTTCCTGTGGCAATCTAAACATCTACTTTGAATTTTTTTCTCTATTTTTTAATCCTCTATTTTGCATATGCAATGCTATACTACTCCTACATTTTGGATTCCCCCATTCAAAAGGAGCCCTTAGCCTTAGCTGCACGACAGCCATTGTGCTCTTTTAGTCAAGCTTGGGCGTGGTTCACCCCCCCCCCCCCCCCCTCACGCCCGGATCGAACTGCTCCCGGACCATGAACCCAGCAGCATGCAATGGGGCATCACGGTAATCCATTTTCTATTTCTCAAATAACCCACTGCTCCAATGGATACTGTGGGCCAGTCCAACTCTTATGCTGAGAAAAATTAAACTAAATTGTGGTGTCAGAGCAGTCATGACTAAATTTACCATTTCAAGTTTCCCTGCTTGACTGAGATACTGGGCACAACCTAGTAGCCCTCTTTCCATTCTCTTTATTATGTTTTTGCTGTCCCAGAGGGAGTCCTAGGTCTCACTGCTAGAATCAACCACTTTTACTAGGGACAAACACCAAGGGAAAGAACAAAAAATCGTAGGGAAACTATTTCCCTACGAAATCCTCTAGGGACTGCTTCCTAGCAAACAATATGACGAGAAACAGCTCATGCCCTACTTTCCAAAAGAAACCATAGAACTTGAACGTTCCCCAGGAACTAAGGCGATAGGGAAATTTTTTATTGAAATTATAATCAATTGTAGCCACTGTTGCAAATAGTGCCCGCGCTGTCATGCCATGTACCGCGGCCCATTGCAGCCATCGTCCTCCCTGCTGCAGCCCCTCGCCATTTCCATCGTGGCCCTGCTGTCCCCACTATGGTCATAGCTTCTGTGCACCGTCTGGTGCTCCCACTATTGCCATCGACGCGTGCCCCCGCTTGATGCCGCCCCCTTGCCATTTTTGTTGCTGCCCAGAGCGGTGAACGCTCTTTTAAATTAAGTGAGAAAGGGACAGAGAGATAGAGATTGGGTGAACACTAGGGAAAAATTTGTTTTCACTAGGAAAACATTCAAAACCCCAAGGAAAGATTTGTTTTCCCGGCGAGTTTCCAACTGATAACGCTTGGGAAATCATCTGTCCCTAGGACTCTTCAGAAAACCCTAGGGAAAGAGAAAATTCCCTAGGAAAATTTGTAGACTCTAGTAGTGTATGTAAAATGCATACCTCTAGTTTGACATTGAAAAGTTCTTGATAAGGTTCTCAATTTACCTCCTGGCATATTCATTGGAACCATAATTGATTTGTTGTAATTTAATTATTTTTAAGAGTAAATTTCACAAACCTACAACTATTTGTACCATTGTAACACAAAGCTACAACTTTTGTGACATATTTCACAAAACTACAACTTTTTAGTATGTGTTTGGATGACATGGGGGGCTAGTTCATGTAGCATTAGTGTGATTGACATGTGGAGTCGTGCAACAAAAGTTGTAGTTTCTTGATACATTAGGTCAAAATAGTTGTAGTTTTTTTAAATGGGCCACAAAACTTGTAGTTTTGTGTTACAATGGTACAAATAGTTGTAGGTTTGTGAAATTTACTTTATTTTTAATCCAGTAGTCTGCAAATGTTGTGGCAATGCTTTGAGGGTTATTAGCTGCCTTTAATCTGCCTCCATAACTATAAAGTGTTATCTGCATATTGTATCATAGGGAAACACAGGTATTGGCAGTCTTAATAAACTTTGCCTTTCTTTGCTTTGTTCATACTAGATTGTAACAAATCAGCTGCCAATACAAATAGAAGTGGAGAGAGGGGGTCACCTTGCCTATCTCTCCTTCTACAATGAAATACATTTCCTGGCAAACTGTGATTCGAGGACCATTGAAATCAACTTAATCCACTTGTCACAAAAATCCTTGTGCATGAGAATATTCATAGGGTTCAATTTTGTCAAAAGTGTTTTTAGAGTCCGGCTTAAGGATAATTATCTCCTTTGGATTTATGACAAATGTGTAGTTATTCAAAAGACCAAATAAGACACTCTTGTATGCTTCTTTATTTGATGAAACCATACTGGTTTTTATGTATCAGCTCCATTATGACCCTATGTAATCTGTTGGCTAGTAGCTTACTGGTAAGTTTCATAGATGAAGTAAGTAGAGATATAGGCCTACAATCTCCTACACTAGCTGAATTTTTCCTTCACTGGCACCAGAGTGATGAATGAACCATTTATGTTCTGCAAATATAACTCTTCATTATAGGAACCTTCACATAGGTCATAGAATTCTTGACCTATTGTTGGGTCAATCGGGTCAAACAGCCAGATGTTTCTTGTGACCCATATGCTACCTCTGTTTCATTTTAATTGTTGTTTTAGTTTCATGCGTACAAACCAAGGCAACTTCATTTCCAATTAAATCTCCCCACCCATTCCACCACTATTACCCCTACTGAATTGGTAAAAGTTTGTAGTCCTAGAAGGACATCTGAAGTGAAATGGAGGGAGCAGTTAGTAGGTAAAAAGCATACACCCCATATGATGATCATTGGTCTATGTTCTCAGACTAGTCATTGGTAAGAACCTGGACTACTTTGTCCGTGCTCAAATAAGAGACGTTTTCGAGTTTGGACATAAGAAAAGTGGAAAAAGTAGAGAGCACAAATAAGAAACTTTATAGAAGAAAATAGAGAGAATCCTAGAGTGACACACTTTTAGCATCATAGAAGAATTGGCAAGTGATAATGATAATGTTTTGAGTGATAATGATACGATCCACAGGCCCACGGCATCATTCCTGAATTTTGATGACCAGATCCTTTGACGATAATCAATGAAGGGTTGACCCGCTGACAAATGGCTGGTAATGGGATAGCCCCTTACTGACCCACACCAGTGCCGGAGCATCTGTGTCACCTGACACCGACGGTGTGCTAGCAGCCTCTTACGATAATCTGTGTTTCACCAGCGTTGACCCCAACAAAAAATAGGCCTGACCCCAGTGACCCGGCAGGCCAGCAGCCCACTTCCAGCACTTTTCGCTCGTATACGAAAGGTTGGCGTTTAGGTCTAAAAAAAAAAAGCTTGGCGTTTCTTTCTCCGACGCTTCAGTTCGGCCGTATACGGACTCGTATTCTTGACATCTCGGCGCTGGCGGCATGCAGCAGCGTGAATGCGTGAGGTTCAGATCTCATTCTGAAAGCTCAAAGTGGTTAAGGTTCTGTTAGGTACAGTTTATTTTTAACTTATTCACAGAAATAAGCAGAAGTTGTATCAAACAGTAAATTCATTTCTCAGCTTATTAATTCAACAGCTTTTCAAAATGAATTTAAATAATAGCTTATTTTTTAGTTGTTTTTCATCAGCTGTAAAAATAAACTGCTTTTTAACAGGTTTTAGCTGTTTGGAGCCTAAATCCTAAAAGCTTAAATAATTCTCCAGGTAGTACGAGCTCATCTCTCTTGCAATATGAGCTCATCTTCGTCTCTCTTCTTGCAATATTCCAGCACACAGAGAACTAGATAAGTAGGCGGCCGTTTTCTCCTGGGGGTACTCTCATAATACGAGTAGTGGGATCGCGATCAGGACTGACTGTGACTCAGTCTCCCGTATCTTTGAGGCAAGATGACAAGTAAGGAACTGCTTATTTGTAATTATAACTGACTAGTTGTCTTTGCTTGCTTGCATATTTTTTATATATTCCATATTGCTCAATTTTGTTTTCTAATTTGATAGGCAGAGTAAATCAAAGTACGATGGAACGATTCTTGAAAAGGAAATCTGCAGCCGGTGACAACGACAATAATGATATGCAGCGGACTGAAGAATAGCAGTGCATCAAAAACCAACATACTGTTGTTCGTCCTTCGCAGGTCTCATGTAAAGATGTTAACATGGATGAGCTTCCCTATGATCTTCTTCTAGCTAGTAGATAGAAGGAGAATATCATATTACATTGACCAAAATTTACAAGATGATGTAAGGCGAAAGTATTTGATTAGAGGCCCTTTAAAACTTCACCTGGTTTTAAATTTGGATAAAGTCCAATTTACTCCCCCTCAAGTATAGCCAAAGTCCAAATAACCCTCTAAATTATGTTTTAGTTTATTTTACCCTCCCTGAAACGTGATTTTAGATCAATTTATCCCCTCATGAAATTTGTCTTTTTTAATTCTCCGTACAAAGTATAATCTTAAGATGAAACTTTACGAGATGTTAAAACATATCATAACACATATTAGAAAAAATATGTTTTAAATGTTTACCATTATTTTGCATATAGTTTTGTATCCTAATGATTATTTTACTATTAAATGTATTTCCCTATAAAAATAATAATAAAAAATTGATAATCATTTTTCTAATATGCGTTATGATGTGCTTTATCATATTGTAAAATTTCATCTTAAGATTATGCTTGTGTATGAAGAATTAAAAAAAAAAAAAATTGATGAGAGTGGTAAATTGACCCAAAATCATGTTTTGGTGGGGTAAAATATACCAAAATGTAGTTTAGAGGGTTATTTAGACTTTGACTATACTTGACGAGAGTAAATTGGACTTTATCTTTAAATTTCCACATACGATAATTGCGGGTACTTTGCGTCGCTATGCTGTGTACAATGACCGTCAGGCCTGCGCCAGACGAACGCGATGCCGCGTACGGACCACGGCGGTTCAACTTTCGAGAGTCGTTCGCTTCGCTACACGGGGCCCCTCGTCAGGGCGCCCGACTGGTCGACCAATGGGCCGCGCACCTACAACTTTGGCTACCACTCGCCGACGGGTGGGCCAGGGGCAAACTCTCATTGCCTTCGTCAGCCGAAATGATGATAATCCAACCGTTCACGCCTGCTAGGCGCGGTAATTGCCATGCTGGTGCCAGACGGACAAGACGCGCACGCGCGGTTACTGCACGGGACGGCAGTTTGAATTTCGAAATCCATTAGCCGTCCTCCACATGGACGCAACGAGACCAAACCCATATCGATAGGCAGTCACGAGTTGGTTAACGAGTCATTCGGTCCGACCCCTGCCCTCAGGCGCTGATCATGTAATACGGCCAACCCGTTTCGTCCAACCTAGGTGCAAGTGCTGATCACGAACAAACGACTGGTCCGATCGGTCCGTTCTAGGCACTTAACACAAATTCGGCAACGAGCACAGCCGGTCTCGACTCTCGACGGTCAAATGATTCAAGCCCCGCCTGACTGAACCGGATCATTCAGGAGTGAAGGGCACTCTAATCGATAAAACTTAATCTGACCCCCCGACCGACCCTTCGGATCGCCCGAAGGCTCGGGGGCCACGCCCGTAGGATCGACGACAGCACATCGACGGATTAGATCCCTCGACCGACCCTTCGGATCGCCTAGGGTCTCAGGGGCTACGCCCTACAGACGCGCTCGCCCGCACTCACAGGATCAACTTCGGCGAACAACAACGACTCAGATCCCAGACCGACCCTTCGGATCGCTCGGGGGCTACGCCCTACGGGCGCGCTCGCGCGCCCCTGTACCATCAACTTAAAGAAACTACGATTACAACTACAACGACGTATCAGACCCCCAGCCAACCCTCCGGCTCGCCCGAGGGATCGGGGGATATACCCTACGGGCGCGCTCATGCGCCCTCGTAGAACCGACCATCGAAAACCGACTTTACGGACCAGCCCCGCACCACCTCAACAGGATTGCAAATGGTGCAAGGCTCAGGGCTACTGTCGGGATAATATCCCTCAGGTACTTACGGCTCGAGATTACTCAAAGGCCCAAGCTACGATCTACGGCCCATCAACGATGATCGGCCCACACTCTTTATGGACCCGAAGGAAGAATCCTGCAAGATTTTACGAAGCCCAACTAAGAGGGTCGGGCGCACTCAGTCACAAGAGCCACCCTGACCCCCGTAGGGTCGGGGGCAACATAACGCCAAGATGGCCAAGCAACCGACTTAGTTTCGACCTCAGGGTCGGGCGACCAACCCACGACAAAGCCCTTGCAAACATAGAGATTCCTGGTCACTGTACAAGGTGGTAGGGCGGTAAAGCAAACAGTAAAGCAACTCTCCCCCCAATGCTGAACAGGGGACAGGCCAAAGACGACAGCTTGCACCAGAGGACCGTCCAGCACCAGAGGATCACCTGGAACATTCTCGAAGATGCTGTTGGCCCCATCCGTCAGAGGGGGCTTGGTTCCGTAGCGGCCAAGTTTGGTGGCGACCCCACTCGTCAGAGAAAGCACCATACTATGGGGACCAAGTTTGGCTACACCCCACCTGTCATAAGACATCCAGTTCCGTGAGCATCAAGTTTCGTTGTGACTCTCACCTATCAGGGAGCCACCCATCTTACCATGCATTGTAACCCCGTTCGGCCTCTATATAAAGGCCCATCGAGGACCCCCGTACGACGAGAGAAACACATAGAGTAAGATAGCTATACACCCACAAAGGCGCGCTAGGGACTCTGCCCGTCTAAGAGCTCTTCCGCCATTGTAACCCACTCGATCTTACGTGAGTTTGTCGATTCTGACCCTGAACGTAGGGTATTACACCTGGTGGTGGCCCGAACCAGGTTACATTCTTGAGTACATCACGGATTAGGCCATATCGGCTAGGAAGAACCACACGGTACCCCTTCGATCTACAAATTCATACTATGCCGGCGTACGGAACGCTGACAATATTCACTGCATAAAGGTTTGGCTTTTCGTGGACATGATGAATCACAAGGGTCTCAAAATAAGAGAAATTTTTGAGAGTTGGTACATACTACTTTTGGCAGAGGAAAAATGAGAAAGTAAAGAAAGCTATTCAGTAGTGTAGCTAAAAATGATAAGATGGTGTCTTAGAAATTCAAAGGGATATTCCTAATTGTTTCACTGAGGCAAGTAATTAGTTTGCTCTATTATTCTCTTTTACAAATGGTGTTATCTCTCATAGTAAACTAAAAATTAAATTAATACTTTTCTCTTTGCAGATTATTGTTAAATCTATCATTAAAGAAATTGGTGGGGATGTGTTTTGTCTATTAGTAGATGAGTCAGCTGATGTTTCAGGCAAGGAACAAATGGCAGCGGTTCTGCGGTATGCTGACAAGGTTGGGGTTATAAAGGAAAGACTGATTGTTGTTATTCATGTGAAAGAAACATCAGCTAAATGTCTTAAATCTAGCATTGACCATTTATTTGCTAAGTATGGTTTGAGCTTAAAACAAGTGAGGGGACAAGGTTATGACAGAGCTAGTAATATGAAAGGTGAATTTAATGGTTTAAGATCTTTAATCATGAGAGAGAATAGCTCGGCGTATTACATCCATTGCTTTGCTCATCAGCTGCAGTTAGTTATTGTTGCAGTTGCTAAAAAAGAATGATGATGCAAGGGATTTCTTTGACATGATATCTTTGCTGCTGAATGTGGTTGGTGGTTCTTGTATGATCTGAGAGAGTCAGCAAGAGAGAATTAGAAAAGCCATAGGCATTGGAAAACTAAGTACTGGAACTGGACTAAATCAAGAGCAGACCCTTCAAAGAGCTGGAGATACACCTTGGGGTTCTCATTATAAAACCCTCAAGCATACACAATCTATTATCTGAAGTTGTTCAAGTGCTAAAATGAAGAACTAAATGATGGAAAGAAATACCAGGCTCGTCGTTTAATTGATGATCTCAAGAATTTTGATTTTTGTTCCATTTGCACTTAATGTTGCTCATTTTAGGACATACACATTCTTTGTCACTATCATTGCAAAGGAAAGATAAAGGCATCTTAGAGGCCATGTCAGAGGTGAAGTTGACTAAGCAGAATTTTTAGAAGATTAGGAATGATGGATGGGATTCTCTATGGAGAGCACATTCTCTTTTTATTAAAAACATAACATTTTGAAGTTGGATATGGAGGCATGTTACATTGACGAACCCTATAAATAAGATTGTTTGTACCCAATTATTGACTTGGAGCTCACAGAGTTCAATGATCGTTTCAGTGAGGTGAATTCTGATCTACTTACTCATGTTGCTGCTTTCAATCCCAGGAATTCTTTTGATGCTTTCAATTTTGAGAGCTTGATGGAGTTGGCTAAGTTCTACCCTGACGATTTCGATTCAGAGCAACTAAAGAAACTCAGTCATGAGCTTCCAATCAACATTGATAATGTGAGCTGATTTAAGATTTGCCAACTTGAAGACTATTTTTGAGTTTAACAGGATGACGGTGAATACAAAACAAATTGTGCTTTCCCCAATAGTCCATCGTTTTCTCAAGATAGTATTGATCCTTCCCATTGCCACCACAACAGTAGAGATGTGCTTTTCAGAAATAAAAAATGTGAAGATAATATTGCAAAATCGCATTGGTGATGGGAATGACTGCATTGTTTGCTTCAGGGAGCTAGAACTTCTAGCCAAGATTTCAAGTAATAATGTCATAATTTGCTTTCACAGGATGGAAGATGGTAACCGCAGAGGAAAACTGTAATAGATAAATGCTACTCGTCCCATGACATCATCACGATGGCCTTTTGCTTTAAATTTCAAATTTGAACAATTGTGACCCATAATTTTCTCTTGATCCAAACCATGCGATAATTCCTCCGTGATCACCGTCAACTAAGGCATTAACCTTGCATGGCCAGAAGATTGTGGCAGAGGAATTTTTTCAAGCATGTTTGAAAATGAAAAAGAACTGGAACGTACCTTCTTCCTTGCTGCAGATATTGCATCTCCTATTGTTCGTGGTGGTGAAATTCTTGGTGGCGGTAGATATCCACGCCAGGGCTTGATGTGCTTGCTTCTCTTTTCTATCCATGTATCTATGATTTTCTTTGATATTGAGCCTTCCTAAAGATTGCATTCACCTTTGAGGATGGGAGTGTTCAACTCCTCTGCCTGTCGTATATTTTCAAGAATAAACCCTGCTTCAAAAGCTTCCGACTTCAACTCCGTTGAAGAGACAGTGAGAATCATCATCAGAGTCTGAATAAAAATCCTCGGAGGTATCCCAGAATTTTGAGCTTTTCCATGTCTCAACTCCATGAATATGTGGCTTTGTTGCAGAATAAGATGCTACTAATAACTCTGTTGCCCTCGAGAACTTTTCCTCCTCCAGCATCCGCAGCTCCTCTTCCGCCTCATCTGTCCTCAACAGTGAGCTCGTGTCTCGCCGGTGGTAATGTTAGACGACACACCCGTAGTGCCCCCTTACCCCTGCCTTCATCGAAAACAGTGTCAGCTACTCACTGCAACAATGCCATGCAGACCTTTCTCTTGTCCACGACAGCAGTGATGAGTGAAGAGGAAGATGACCCTCCGTGGATCGAGCCACAATCGCAAGAGTGCTGCTTTCAAGCCCAAAAATTCTTTTGATGCATGCAGTTTTAAGAGTTTGATGGAGTTGGCTAAGTTCTACCCTGATGATTTTGACTCAGAACAACTAAACAATCTCAGTCATGAACTTCCTATCAACATTGATAATGTGAGAGCTGATTTAAGATTTGCCAACTTCAAGACAATTTTTGAATTTAACGGGATGATAGTGAATACAAAAAAAATTGTGCTTTCCCCATGGCCTGTCGGCTTCTCAAGTTAGTATTGATCTTTCTTGTTGCCATTGCAACAGTATTGATGTGCTTTTCAACAATGAAAATTGTGAAAATAATATTGCAAAATCGCATTGGTGATCGGTTCAATTACTGTATTGTATGCTTTATGGAGCTAGAACTTCTAGCCACGATTTCAAGTAATGATATCAGTTCGCATTCACAAGTTGGAAGATCGAAACAGAAGAGGAAAACTGTAACAGACAAATGTTACTGCTATAACTTATTTCTATTAATACATTTGCAATTCATCACCCTAGGTGAAGAATAGCTTATTCTTCACCCAGACCTAACCGACCGAGCCAGACGACCGCGCCCGCACGCCAACCTACCATGCCCTGCGTGTTAACCGAGCGCGTCTGACTTCCCGCCCACCCACGCGCGCTGACCCACTATAAAACAGACATTCAGTAATTTTTTTCAACTGATTCAGTAATTTTATCACCCTCTGTAATTTCAATCCTTCAATAGTTTTTGTTTGATTTCTTTATTAATTTCTTTTCATTAGTAATGTTGATTCGATTCTACTCAGTAATTTTCTTGAATCTTTAGTAACTTCTTCAGATTCATTCAGTATTTTTTAGTAATTTCTTCATATTGTCTCAGTAATTTCTCTCCTTTAGAGCAAATCTCATCGCCGGCGAGCTCGCGGCGCAGCCGCCGACGCCATAGTCACTGGAGAATCCCTTCACTGCGTGAATTTGTACCCCATAGTTCCTCCACTCCGTCACTGGACATAGAAAAACGAAGGAAGGTAGGCCGGCA
>BCLG01000586.1:11422-37094 GCA_001602295.1 Zoysia matrella | reverse complement strand
ATTTGCATCCTTTTTAGGTTTGGAACAGTATGATGTTATTTTGTTGTTCTATTAATCAGTACTGTGCCTACGTATGATAAGATGCCCGTCCAACTTACAGTTAATGATATATGAATTACCGTGAAAGGTGTTATGTATTTGCAAGACACAATTACATTTCTTCTCAACATTTGGCTACTAAAATTGAGATAATTCTACCATAGTCCGAAACTCATGCATGCGCATTTTGGATCAGATGAATCTAATCATTTGTTTCTTATAACACATGTGCTGGCCTTTGATTTGAGCCCCTCATACAGTGCTTCACCTGTTAGAAATATCCAAGCTCATAATGAGAATATAGTATTCAAGTGCTCAAAGAAAAGAGTTACCGAATCATCTCTAAGGATCAAATTATGTTTGATGTGTCTGCAGGTATATTTTGAAGGTTACAATTGGCAGAAACTATGTTGGGAATATTGTGGAATACCGTGATTTTTGTGTAAGTTGATAATTTCCATACTTTTATGACCTAATTGAAAGCCATGCAAGCACTAATCTTCCTGTTTTTGCCAGGTAAGAAACTACACTCCTGTCCCTACAATCAACAATAGCATCAAGGTGAGATATTGTTAGCGCAAGATGTTGATTTGATGCTTACACCATCGTATGATAAATGGCTGCCACCAAGTGGTTCAATTTTTCAGAGTGACATTTTGAAAACTTTGTGTATTTGATGTGGTTGAAATGAGAAATATTTCTTTGAGAAGAAGCAATGAGAGTGATTTGATGAGAAGTACATGGCTGTGTACTTTTAATACTGATGCTTCTGATGTTCCCTTTCAGATGGAAGTAGGAATTGAGGATTGCTTACATATTGAGTTTGAATACAGCAAAAGCAAGTAAGATCATTGGCAGGGTGCTATCGTCTCTCTGTCCTAATAAATTTTACACTTTTCAAGTCTGCTTAAATTATTCGCTTCACCTTTTTTTTCAGGTACCATCTCAATGATGTGATTATTGGAAAGATATATTTTCTACTTGTCAGAATAAAGATAAAAAACATGGAACTGGAGATTCGTCGTCGGGAATCAACAGGATCTGGCTCGAACACATATGTTGAAACTGAGACACTTGCAAAGTTTGAGTTGATGGATGGTGCTCCTGTCAGAGGTATTATATTGTTTGATTCTCCTTTTACATTTCTCAATTTATGAGTTCTCTTGCATATTTCTCGTGTGCCTCGAGTCATAAACAAGGTGATGGGCTCGGTCGTTGTCGTAAAGCCTTGATGTGCATTCATTGCACTTGTGGCTGCTGCCTTTTCCCACCTTTTATCTTTCTCAATGCCTCAAAACTTCTGAAGTAATGATGCACTTAAACATTATTGTAGTTTTGTATCTTTTGTGTGATTTCAAACCATAATGATAGATGCAAGATGATTATATTGATCTTGGACAGGTAGTGCTCTTCAGAATTCCCTTTTTGTTTGGGTAAATATTTTGTTTTTCATTTTTCTGAAAATGATGGAAGTTGCCTGTCTTCGTCTGAACTAGGATTTTCTGGATCCTCATTTGAAAGGGCTCTGCATGATGTATAAACTAGCACCTTTCTTTCAGATATCCATGGCCATGATTTGTCATTATCATGCCTCGTGTATGGCTTAAAGCCTGAATATGGTTGGATGCAGTTGTTGCTTAGCTACATGCCCATGGTGGACCCCATTTTGATGGACCAGGACTGCGCCATATTTTGGTCAATCCTTGAATTATGCATGGATGGTCCAGGATTTTGTCCAATCTTAGCCTGCCAAAATAATCTGTAGTAGTTTTTCAATGATGTGTTTCTGCATGCTTACTCGAATTGTTTTGCAGGTGAATCTATTCCAGTGAGGCTGTTCTTGACACCTTATGAGCTGACCCCGACTTACCGCAATATAAACAACAAACTTAGTGTCAAGTATTACCTGAATCTGGTTCTTGTGGATGAGGAAGATCGGAGGTACTTCAAGCAGCAAGAGATCACAATGTATCGTCTTCTAGAATCTCCCCAGGCTTCCTAGACTCAGACATGGAACAGCCTGGGGTTTAGATTTCAGGTTTTGTACAAGTGAAAGCTGAGGTTAAAGGGTCATTGTGTTGTATATAACTCCAGAGAACTCCCAGTTGAGTACCGCTACGGCAATGCACAATGCACGGTTGTGTTGTTTGTGTTCCATTTTCTTGTGCTTCATTTGGTCATGGCACAACCTGGTTAGCTGGGGATACTAGTGAACTACCTTCCTATGTTAATTTTCCTATGTGAGGAATTAGTTCATTCTACTCTGACACTGATTTTGTATGCTATTGCAAATTTAATAACGTAGAATTTACTTGGAGCATTTTGACAGATGGCAGATGATTTGTGTTTGCTGATGTACTAGGCAATTCATATTCCTTCATTTCGTCCATTCCTCTGATGTTCTTTCAGAACACTAACGGTGTGTTTGGTTAGGTGGATGAAGATAGATGGGAGATGGTGGCCTCTGTTTTAGATGTGTTTGGCATTCAGCAGGTATCATGACACGGCACCAAAAGCCTTTTGTTTCTTATTCCAAAAATTTAAACCAGCAATAATTCAGTGCTCCAAACTATAGTTTCCTGACAGCTCTAGACCAGCAACAAACAAAGCAGAGCCAAAACCAAACAGCATCACCAATCTCTACAGCATTATTCTTCACACTATCTATGAAGCTCAGTACCATTCAGCTATCCATACGACCTCTAAAATCACATCAAGAACACCCACGAAGATCAGTGGAACCTCACTCAGGCCAGGAGCCAGAAGTCCCTCTGGCGCCGAGTGGTGATGAGGTACCCTCCGCCTCGCCGGCTCTTCCGCCGGACGGCCAGCGCCATGCACGCCGCGTTCTGGACGCAGTAGTCTGCAGCACCGACGCCCGGAGCGGCCACCGCGCCCTTCATGCCGGCCATCCACATGGACAGCAGCCGCCACGTGACGGACCGCTTCTTCTGTCCCACGACGAGGAGCGAGACGCCCTGCTTCCTTGCCGCCTCCACGATCGCCGGACCCCGGTCCTTGCCCTCCACCAGGGACAGCTCCACGAGCACCTGGTTTTGAACCAAAAAAAATGAATCACTGCTTTATATGTACTCGTATTTGGCTAACTCAACTCACCAAACTACTCAAAAGTAGCAAGATTATAAGTTCAAAAAGAGTAATTCAGTTTTATAAGTCAGTTTTATAAAATTCAGTTTCAAATTTTGAGAAACGTATAGCCAGCCAAAAGGGCGATGATCCTGTCTGTCCGGGGACATGCATGAACCCCTTTGATCATTGTCAGCACATGCCACCCTGTGTTGGTTGTGATCGTTGCTTGCAGATGCCGCTCCGTACGTGTTGCTGGCATCCTTTTTTCTATGATCTGACAGTAAATGGGGCCCCTCTTTTTTGTTACTACTGCTATTTGATATAGAATGCCTTGTCTCAGGGGAACACAGTGGACGGCAATAAGATTCAGGGATCTGTGGTTTTGTATGCTTATTTATTACTCCCTCCGGTTTTAAAATATTGACATCAACTTTGAGCCATTCGTTTTATTCAAAAAAATTGTTCAAAATTTGTAAAATTTTGTTATTATTTGATTTATTATTAGTGAAACTTAAATCACAAGTGATAATTTTACACATTTGAATAAATATTTTGAATAAGATGAATAAGTCAAAATTGATGTTAGAAGTCAACAGTGTCAATAATTTAAAACCGGAGAGAGTATTTGATTATATTTTTTTATGTATCACAAAAAGGTGAATTATATTACTAGTAAGAGCTGGAGTAGGGTGATCAACTGTGTTGTCGGCAAAAGGGTTTTCTTTTCCCAGTTAATTTGCTGATAGCAGATCAGAGGATTTGATGTGTCACTTCACATGCCAGCAAGGAAGGACAGGTCTTGGACATTTTGATGGAATGCAGGAATGAATTCAAACTTTTCGGCAGTTTTTCTCTGGCACTGCTCCCTCCGTTTCAAAAATAGTAGCATTTGAAGTTCTAACGGTAGAGTATCAAATGCTACTATTTTTTTGACAGCGGGTGTACCACACAAGTACACTGTAGATTAATTCACAGAGGCCTTGTTTAGCACAATGAGAAATCGGAATTTAACCTATCGAGCGATTCGATTATGTTCCTGTCCCAGGCCCAAAGGTACCGATTATACTTACGAGGACCAGGTACAGTAATTAGCCATAGATGGCATCGGATCAGCGACTCTACTTTCTTGATCATCACAACGGCATTGAATGTGCAACAGTTTTGGCTTGAAACATCAAAAATCAATCTTAGTCTTGATGTTAGTAATAAGAAGGATCACCTTGAACATGTTCATTTATGGATTATGTCAATGTTAAGTCGTACTTTAAACATAACTAAATCCTAGTACATCGTACTTGATATAAATGCAGTGTTTTATTTAGATAGAACCAAGAAAACCAAACGAATTACAGCCAAAAATTTATTAATTATTAGATTCATATTGCGATGCCAGGCTTACGGATGAAAGCAAAAGACAATTCTGAAAAGTATTTTCCATATTCATATTGGCCCATATATCTCACAACATCAATAGTAAAAGAAAGAAGAAAATTTGGTATGGAAAACTTCCATATTTATTTATTTATTAGATGTGTCTTTATCCTACTTTCTGAATTACTTTTGCAGCTAGTACGTACCAAATATTAGCTACTCCTACAAGATAAATTATACTGCCTCTGAAGAGACTTTTTTTGACACAACCCCTCAAGAGACTTCGTGATATATATATATATATATATATATATATATATATATAAAGAACATACTATAACAGAGCAGATAAATTCTGCCCTGTTTTCCGGTTATAGTTGAAGTACCTCTGGCCTTTTAGCTTGGCAGATGCTCGTCATGGCCTCCAGCTGCTGGCTACTTCTTGGATCGCTTCCTAAACAACAAAAACCAAACAAAGAGAAAACCCATGATTCTCAGCTTCGCAAATCGTAATCGCATTGAGCTTGCTAACAACTCTTCAGGCTTACGTACGGTGCTTGCCGCCGCCGGCTCCTCCTGATCCGCCCCTGACGACGTCGAGGAGGACGACGGTGTCGCACGGCCGGACAGCGTGCGAGAGCGCCCACTGCAGCGCCGTCCGCGCCTCCTCGCTCCCGCCGTCGGCCGCCACCATCACCTTCCTCCCCGCTGCGGCGTCGACATTGCCGCCGGGCTTCTTGTCAGCCGCCTCTGCCTTCTCATCCTTCTCCACGGCGTTGTTTACCTTACCGGCGTGACCGTCGACGCCACCGCCGGCAGAGGCGGCCTCCTCCTCGTCCTTGGCGCGGATAGGAGGCGGCCGCGCCGCCGTGCCGGAGGACTTGATCCGGTGGAGGCAGAAGGAAGGCAGCGGCCTGGCCATGGCGGATTTGCTCTGTGCACAGGGAGATCGAGCAAGTGAAGTAGGAGCAGTGATCGTGAACTGAAGTTGCCAGTGGCAGTGGCATGGTGCGTGGGCGTAATAAGTACCGGCTGTCATGCGGGTCCCACGAGGGAGTGAGGGGTAGAATCGTAATACGTGGTGATTGTATCGGCGCAGCTGTGCTTGTCGCATCCCATGCGTGCACACCTTGGACTGTGGTGGTTTTGTTACTCAGCCGGCAGCCACCTACCAATGGCCTTTTCAGTTTCTCTATTCTTTTTTTTTTACCTTTCTGGTTAACTCACTTGACTTGGTAAGTAGGAGTACACTTTTCGTCCTAAAATAACTGTTGTTTGAGACTCTTAGATATTATGTTTAACTTTTCATCTTATTCAAAAGATTCTGAAAATATCATTTATTGTATTCTAAATTATTTTATGATTAGAGATACTTTAACTATTACTTATTTATTATTAAATTTGCATTAAAATTTTGGATAAGATAAACAGTGAAACATGGTGTGCAATAGTCAAAAGCATTTTTTATTCTAGGCCGAAGCAGGGGCGGAGCTAGAGCAAAGTTGAGGGGGGTGCACTGGCTTTGTGGGTGCAATTTACGAATACGGTCAAATTTTAGTCATAATCACTGGTTTTTTATTTTTTCCCTGGGTGCGGCTGCACCCTCTGGAGTGTATATAGATCCGTCCATGGGCCGAAGTGAGTAGATATTCATCACAGAGATGCGGTTAAGTAGCTACTCGCAATCACCACACGATTTGATAGTCAAGATAGATCCTGATAAACCTTGAAACTAAGTGGAGGTGTTTTGTAGAGTGGTGGTTGAAAAGATTCCACTTAGCTGAGTAAATATTATCCTCATATTATGAAGACATTAAATATCAAGATTAAAAAAATGACCAGGGGAGAGGTATCCCCCGGTATCAAATCAAGAGGGATGCCGCACTCAAACCCAGGTGGTCGGGCTGGAGTTAAAAGCGACCTGTCTCCGCTAGCCACTCCATCCACAAGAGCTTGACTAACATTGAATATCAAATTAATCATGTTTGTCTTAGAAAAATTGGAGATGTAATTCAGTCCTAATCTCCCAAACATGAAGTCTACAATGAAATTACTGAGATAGGTCAATATTTAAAGATCATTTTCATGGGACGTGTCAGTGTTTCATTCACCAGCACAGTAGAATTTACGTATTTAGAGAAGGATTCATGCGCCTTTTTTTGCTGATGTGACCTCGACCCTCGAATAGCCGGGTTTTGTCGTCATGCGGCCCCGATCCTCGAATGGTCGAGCCGGGTCTTCGGGCGAATCTGACCCTCGAGGACCAGAAGTTGTCTTCGGGTGATCTCGAACCTCTCGGACGGTCAGGTGAACTCTTCGAGACTTGACGTGATGAAATCGTTCGCAGGCTACGACTCAACCCGTGGGTCGTGAACCGTAGCTGGGACTTTGTATTTAGTCCGGATCTGTAAGTACCCATGGTATATGATACTGACAGGATGTATTGAAGCGAGAGTGAGTCGGAACATGTAGATATGGAGCCAGAAAATTTATTACTACCTCTGTTCTAATATATAAGCACTCTTGGATTCAGTCAAAGTCAAATCGTTTTAACTTTGACCAATAATATCTAAACTATTAAAAATTTATAGTATAAAAAGTCATATATTATGAAAAAAATTATGGCGAATCTAATAACATAATTTGTATATGATTAAACAATATAAACTCTCCATTATTAATGGTCAAAATAAAAAAAAATTGACTTTGATCAAATCTAAAAATACTTATATTTTAGAACGGAGGAAGTACTTGTTACTGGATCTTTCAGTTAATCTTGGATGAAAATCATATTTGCATGTTGGGGAGTATTAAGCTGAATATGAATAAAAACAATAAACGCACATCGTAACCTTTTTTCATGAGCAATCAATCAATAAGACTCCGTAACCTATATGTTATTAAAACACCTTTTTTTTGTCCATTTGACACGGTTTGCCATTCAGTAAATATTTGGAAGCAGAACTTTTGTCAAACAGAAAGCACAGTTACGAGAACACATTTCAAATTTAAATTAACATCCGATGTCTTTGATTATTTGCTGGGGTAATCCCTAGATCAAACAAACCATTGCAGCTTATGGGAAACACCGGTTGATCCAAGAAAGAGGAACAAGTAGTGCAAGGACATAACGGCATTTTTTTTTTGTCAATCAATCATCATGCATGGGCCATGGATCAAGAAGTTCATTATTTTAGCTTAGCCTCCTACAGTTGTCCATAAAGTCTTGCACTGTAGCATGATTTGGTAGCCGAAATACTGGCCCCGATGCTTTGACAAATGTGTACCGTGTCCTGGCTGAGTTTTTTTAGGAATGGAAATATATTGCTACCTCTGTCCAAAAAAGATGACGTTTTTAACTTTTAGACATCACATTTGACCATTCGTTTTATTTAAATTTTTTGTGCAAATATAAAGATATATAAGTCATGATGAAAGTATCTTTAATGATTAAACAATTGGCAACAAAATATATGATGGTTTCATATTTTTTTTAATAAGATGAAGAATCAAACATAATGTCTAAAAGTCAAAAACATACTTTTGGACAAAGGTAGTACAGTCCTAGCTGATGCTAGCCATCCTAAATTATCCAAGAACATACTTTTGGTTTATCATTTGTATGTGTTCCATCACCGACAAGCCAGTACAGCTCTCTGGTGTGCACTCAAGAGAACCGTGTTGGTAATTGCAGTGCTTAATGTTTTTAATTTTTTAAGTACTCCCTCCGGTATAAAAAAAGGTCGTTTTGGTCAAACATTGGAAATATAAATGACAAATAAGTTTTAAATTGTTAAGTTTAAGAATATAAAAGTTATATAATTAGATTTGTCTTGAAAAGTACTTTTATAAAAGTATAAATATGTTATTTTTTAATAAATATTTTTATAGAAAATAGAAGTTAAAGTTATGTTTTGAAGACCGTGTTATTGTTCAAAATAATCTTTTTTGAACCGAGGGAGTATGAACGGACTGTTTTGATAAATGATTCGTATGTTTTAGGGAGTTTCGGGCAAAAGGCTAGGCCACATTCCATAGAACAAGCAGATGTGCGTATGCATGTCCTGGGGAAGCAATTTTTTCCTTTGATTTGATTTCCACCAAGTAATGTTCCTTCTACTGGGAAAAAACGCCTATCAGCACATATATATCCATTCACTAGCAAAAAAAAAAAAAAAGACCGATGCATGCCGTGCCAATATTCCTCTGGACTGCACACTATGAACTACTCTCTCTGTCCCATAACATAGGAAGTTTTAGCGAGGGGCACTAGAATTAAGAAAAATAAAAAAAAGTGAGATGTGTTAAAAATGAGGAGCAAAGAGATAAAGATAGAAAAGTATTGAGAAAAGAGAAAGTGTATTGGGATGTGAGAATTACTTTGAAAAAAGTTGTTGAGTCTAGAATAAATTATAATTTAGAACGGAGGGAGTAGAAATAATAACTGAAAACAATAACTGAAAACCTCTAGAATAGAGAAATAGCAAATGAAATGATACCTCTAGTTAAAACAACAGAAATGGCACAGTAGACAACACTAAAACAGCATTCAAATTGAAATAATCTCAGTTGAGAATTGTTCTGTACCTGAAGTCCTGAACAACACCAAAGTAGCAGCATAACCTGAAGCTAGGCAGCGCGCACTAACTCCAAGCAGGGCAGCACTGAAGTCTACTGCTCCCTCCGTTATCAAATTGTTGTCGTCGTTGATTTCTAATATCGAATTGATTGGTTATGCTGTATCGAATTGTTGTCGATAACAATTTGCTTGTTGCCTCGCCGTCACCTTGCCTGGAGAACTTGTTGTCGACGTTGACTTCTAACAAGCAAATTTGTCTTATTTAATTTGAGAACCAATCAATTTGTTGACTTCTTAACAGCAATTTTTTTCTCGCCTGGGAGCACAGGGCAGGCGCGGCAACGTCGTATCGACGTTTGATCGGAGCTGTCTGTCTTTCGTGGTCTGATAGGTTTTCTGGCATAGGTTGGTTGATTTGGAGAACAATGCTGCAAAACATGGTGCAATGCCCTTAACTTTGCATCTTTGCAGGTTTCGTTCTGCATATTCAAGTGACAAACCATGCGCTTGTTAGATTGAAAGAAAATTTATTTTTTAACGAACATGGGCTTTGCATACAATTTTGGGCAGAGTAGCAGAACGTTCACTTTGTACTCAAGAAAAACAGATCATGATGCCTTTATGGTTACCAGATGAAGACGCCAAAAACATTTCACTACAACATTGAGCACTACTAAGAAGAAGAAAAAAAGATGTTTGTCCAGCACAACTCGAACAGTTTTTATACATCAAAGCATCTCTGCAACACCCAAACGGACCAATTACAACAATAGACTGGAGACCACGTAGGATACAGATAGAGGTCAGCACACTTCATCAGTACCAATAGCTGATGATCAACACACAAGCATACAGAAACACAGGAACACATTTGCAAACATGGCAACCCGAAAAACAAACAAAGAGCAGTCTTGTTTACAGCTAATCATAGGGAATACAGGTTTCATGTTAATTTTTCAAACCAAGCTCATGATGAACTTAACAGCTATGAGCATCACTTGCCATCCTTGCCGTCACTGAAAAGATAGTGAAGTGAAGAACCACCTCCTGGAGCAGCTTGCACCTTGGTTGAAGGACGATCCTGCAGCATGGCATGGCAGCTAGCATCAGCATACTAAATGTCTATTATTTCAAGGCAGATATTTCATCGTGTTCTATAGATTTTGTTGATTTTCTTAGCATACTCAGTGTTAAACAACCCATATCAACAAAGCTGTAAAAATTGGTTGCCTAAGAAAAAGCCATTTTTGCATGTAATCAATGTCTGAGTAAGAATACATGGATGATTCAAGAGTTAGTTCGAGGAGATGATCCATCCCAATATTTTAGGAACAGGAAATTTAGCGTGAATGCCATTTTCATCAGTGTGATGTACTAAAGCCAAGCCATCCCCAGAGTTGAGCTTCTGCTCAAGTACCAATTCTTGACAAACAAGCAAATAGAGATTACTCACACACAATAATGACATAGTATAATTTCACGCCTGCAAAAGATTATGCTAATCATAAGTTCTGATAGAGCATTACACTTAGTAAGGGCCAAAACATCAACATTACAACTGTTAGTGATTTATTTGATCTTCATATACCAGAGAGAAAAATGGGCAAACGTAAAAGAAATGAAAGAGTGGGGCCAACAAAAAGTTGCATCTTAACTATACTTCATACAAATAAAATAAAAAAAAGCACGTACAACATCCTGAATTTCTTCTAAATCATAAGCAATGAATATTTTATGAATGGCAGCAACTAGAAAGTTTCTTGATACATCTATACAGCTGCAGTGAATTGCTAATAAAACAGGGTAATCAAAACATTAATTAGTGTCCATGCATACTCACCGTAAGAAAATTTCCATTCTGGCCTTCCATTCTCACGCTTGCTTTGCTACTTTCAATACCAGCTGGAATATCTTTTAGTTTATTATCCACAGTGGGCGGAGGTGTTGGCTTTTGGGCAGGTACAGGCTTATCAGCTGGAGCTTCATCACCACCAAAGAGGTAGCCCAAGGAACTCTGACCACCGCCACTGCTAACACCACGGCCCATCTTTCAGGAGTTTCAAAGTCAGTTACTCTGCAAAATTAGTTTGACCACTGTCAAATCCAGAGGATCCAAAAAGATCAAGCATCATGACAAAACTTCAGAGATAGCATCCATCATTATAAAGAAAAAAAAAGATTCTTTGGTGCTACTTTTGCAAATCCTATACAAATGAATGGTTTTAAGCTGCTGAAATCTAAAGAGTCAGATTCCCTAAGCTGAGGAGTAGGGTTCCATTACCACTTTGTGCACACAGCATAATGATACTTAGACACATCAGTTATAACTGGAAAATATAGGGGGTCGTTGGACTGCAGATCTAAAACGATTTTTATAACAGTGACAGTTTTTTCAATTAAATTACTCAAAGTTGCATGACTCTGCCACAATCAATCTGCCAAAGGAAAATTGTATCTTATTTGCATTTCGATTATTCAATTCTATGTTTTTAAGGCGGTGAGGCGAGACGCGGCAAGCCACCCCCTTCCAACCGCCTAGGCGTCGCCTAGGCGGTGATAAGGCGAGGCAAGGCGACACCATATAAATGAACAAATAATAAAACAGCAGCATAGAGAAGGAAAGAAAAAAGAAAAAGAAAAGAAAGTAGCTGAACAAAAAGAGGCCCAGCCCACATATCAGCCCAACAGCCCACCTAACAGTCTAAAACCTAACCACCAGCACCTCTTCACGCAAGCAGCAGGCACGCAAGCCACCAGCCGCCGCCTCTCTCTCTCTCGCTCACCAGCGCCACCTCTCTCTCTCTCTCTCCCTGGTCAAGTGCAGCCGCATCTTCCTCCCTCCTGCCGCAGCCACAGGAGCCAGCGCCGCCTCCCCCTCTCTTTCTCACTCCCTTCCTCCTGCTGCAGCCAGAAAGTGCCGCCTCCTCTCTTTTTCTGCCATTTTGGCTAAGGCAACCAGGACGCCACAGGCTCGCGGCTCGCCTAGACGCCATGGCGACGCCTTAAAAACCAAGATTCAATTACTTTGCTAGCTTTCTTTTTAAGCAATGTAGCCGAACAAGTTATTCTAAAATGAGATTTGTACTGTAGCTCACAAGATTAGTCTAATAATTGGATCAAAGAAAAGTGCAAGGGAACAAAAATAATTTGTCTGGCTACAGCTGATGATGTATCCATTTCAACCTCCTGATGGGAAAGCCATCGACCTCAGCCATGACCAACGCCGGTTGATAAAATCTACTACTATCTATAGACTGCAGTGCCGCACGTAAGGGCAATTGAGCAAATGTACGGTAGAAACATGAATTCTATCGCTTGTGTACACGCACCATGCTCCACCGTCAGCTACCCACACCTACCTACTCCCCAAAAAGAAAAAAGAATCTAATTTGGAACGACACAGACGGATTCATCAAATCTCTGCACCTAACCTCCATTTCACAACAGGGAAATGCAAAGCCGAAGCAAAGCGAGCAACAAATCAGACCAGGACAGCGGCAGAGCACACAAACAGCAGGATTACAGCGCTGCGCCCCAAATCACACGGCCAGGCATCTAAATCTTGGCCAAAGTTTGCACGTAGGAGACTAAATCCTTGCAATGGCTGACCAGATCGCAGCGGAGAGGCCCACAAGGCTTGCCCGCCGACACGACCTGGACACCAACAACCTCGCGAATCTAAGGCAAGAACACACACCCATTAGGCCAACCCGAGATGAGAACTCAAGAAACTCTTGGACCATCGCGTCACGAGGCCGTCCAAACTTGCGAATCGCCAAAAATCTTGGCAGTGAACCTCCACAGAATCACAGGAAGAATCTTAGGAACGACCGCGAGTGGTAGCGGGGAGTAGCTATCGGAGGTCAGAGGGAGGCCAGATTTGGGGATATCACGCACCTTTCTCGCCGGATCCGGAACGAGGTGGGGATCCTACAGCCGCCGGTGGTCGCTGCCCAGAGGTCGCAGGCGCCGACTGCAGAGAGGAAGCCACGGAGTGGGACGGGAGTGCATCCCCAGCTTTGCTCGGAAGCTTTATTTTAGTCGGCAATAATTTTGCGATGAGGACCTCGTTGTAATTCGAATTCATATTATACCCTTTTGACGTCTACTAACACCTCTGAAAATTATATATAAAAAAAACTGTCATCAGAATATAACATAGATTTTTCATTTCTGATAGTAACATAATGTTATAGCAATTAAAATGGACTAGTAATTTCTATGTCTCAAATTACATGTCATCTAGACATAGAAATTAAAGAGAGACCAAAATGAGAGTACACTTAAAACAATGATAGAGAGATATAGGTGTATTGGGAAAAATGAAAAATGCATTGAGAGTAAAAAAATGACAAGTAATTTGGTAAAGTTCGCTAGCATGAAAAGTAAATTAAGATAGAAAGAGTACGTCCCTCTTAAACTTATATAACTAGTCTCAATATCCATCATAATGCTATGGTCTAAGGAAAAATATTAATTTAAAAATTATATATTAATAATAAAATAAATTTGTTTTGTTTTTTAAAAACTTCTATTCGATCTCATATATTTGTCTCGGGTAATTGTGTTTTGTTAACTAACAATGATCTATGTGAGCCTAAAATTTGAGATTTAAAAGAGTTTATTCGTTAGATTTGTAAAGGTGTTTGTAGAAATTTGTAAAAAGAGATAACTCTGCGTGCATTTTTTCGTGCACATGTTGAAGATATTTTGCCGTGTGTATGTAGAAAAAAAACTGTGCTATTTAAGGAGCAGAGATTAATTTGCTGATACAATATGTACAATTTTCAATACATTGGATGACAATGCTGTGCTATAATTTAGTTTTAAAATGTGTATTGAAAAACAATACAGTTCCACGCACCACAACCTCAAGTTTTTTTTTAAGAAAAAGAGGTTTGTTGTAATCTCCACGTTTAATTTGACGGCTAGAGGCCCCGATGTTGGGTGTACTGAGGTCCTGGTTTCTGTCAAGTAGGCGTGGAGGGGTTTTCTGTGCGCTGTGAATCTGTGATCCAATTATGCTTTGCTTATGGGCACATAAAAAGGTCCTGGACCAGAATATGGAGCCAACTTGCCAGTTGCTGGTCTTTCTCAGTTCCCATTAGGGATTATTAGTTTCATCTTAGCACCTGATAGCATCACCTTGCTCCATTTTAAAGTCAGCAAGCATGTTAAGAGCTTAATAAAGACTGACAATGATAGACAATTAACACAGGTCAAAGAAACGGAAAGGAGGTAAACATCCAATAGCATTATTATTCACTGGATACAAACGTATCATTGCATATATACTGGAAGCTCTCTGAATCATTTTCCTGAAACATATAGTCATTTGAGTAGGATAAGGGTTTACAACAGATATGCCAAAGACAATGCGAGATACTTCCAAACAAAAGCCTTGATGTGAAACCTACTTATCCCTGTGGGTGGTAATTATTCACTTGATCCGCCATCATCTTTGCTACTCAGGGTTCTTATTATTGCTTCTAGCAACTTAATATCACTATCTTTCTTCGCAATCTCCTCTTGTTTCAAGCGCAACTCCTCCATATGTAAAGCGAACACTTCTGCAAGATGTAACCACGATAAAAAATGACATTCAGATCTGAAGACACCTAACCATTCAATCGTTACATTTCACAATGTAGGTACATACTTGAAGTGTTCTCTAACTCCTTTATGACCTCCTGTGCACGTAACTCTGCAGCACGTTGAGCGGCTTCAGCCTGGCGTTTCTCTGTACGTGCTCGTGCTGCTGCCGAAATGGCCGCATCAAGCTCACGTTCTAGAGACTGTACCCTCTGGCCAAGAACCTAATCCATTGCAAACAAGTACAAACTTGGCAAATTTATATGGGCTAATGGGTAAATACATGCCGGGAAGATATCTATCAATGCAGAACATTTACGAGTCAACTAACAGAGCAAAGTCAAATTTCAACAATTTTGGCAATTTGTTTTGGATTGAAAGTAATGAACTTTGCCTGATTTTTTCATTTAAGTTGTTTTATACAAGTTATAATACAAGGATAATGCATTACAGGCATATGTTGGTTCCTGTTAGACTATACTTCACAAAAAAAGCAATAAAACTTAATAGCTACTTTGATCAAGAAATTTTATAAGATTCTCTAGAGGTCAAACAACGTATTATAATTCTACCAAAATAAGCTAATTTAACTTAAAGTAAATGCGAAGACAATGTTACACAAAAGTAGACAGGTATAAATATGCAATAAGATTTTGATTCAAGTGAGTACAGGATACCACATCTCACAACGAACTGGATCAGTGGTAATCAGTGGTAATACAAAACATGATAAACCAAATATTGTTGCAACAACTGAACACTTAGCAAGATAACATGAGTCTTTGTTTACGAGAACTAAAATCGTACGTGTATTTTAACTGTCAAGGAAAGTTCAATGCAAAGAAACAGGATTTCAGCCATCGTAGATAGTTGATGCGTACTAGTTGTTTTTGCAAGAACCACAATTTTCAGAATCCATTAATCTTTATACTAAAAACACTCAGAAATCATGCTGTCGCTGCAGATAAACATGGAAGCTGACCTTTTCAGGTTACATCTGGAGAACAAACTCTCTGAACAGATGAAAGTACAGCACGCCTAATTGTCGACACTTGATAAAAGATGATAAATTTACTTATGTAAATGGAGAATTATGCTCATGGCTACCAGTCGATGCTTCCATAACACCATCAACGTATCAATCACTCAACCTGACAGAACTTAGCACTAAAGTTGCCTAGCTCAATTATACATGTGACAAAAATATACTGAATCAAGCAAACACTAAGTTCACGCGCAGCTCAAGGCCCCATCTTGCTTCTGAGCAACAAATTCCGCATTCCAACTTAAAAACATCAAGGGTACGTTTGGATGTCGAAGTAAATCACCTCACCAATTCTCGGCACGCCGGCGCGCGCCCGCACGATGGCGGCCAATTTTGGTGCCGGCGTTTCGCCCGCACGTTGGCAACGAAAAGCAACTGCACCGCAGATTACGTACGTTAGCGAGCCAACTTTCCGAGCCAACTTTCGGAGCGATTCCAAACGAACGCCAAATCGCCTGTCGGCGCGCGTCGGCACGCCAAAAGTTGGCGGAGGAGAGTTGGCGTCGATCCAAACTGCCCCCAAATTCGTGCTCGTTGATCCTGGAAGCCGTAAGCTTGAGAAGAGGGGGACGATGGTGGATCGGGTGGGGACTGGAAGCTCAGGCAGTGGACCAGGGGCAATGATCATACCTTGATGGTGCGCGCCTGGTCTGCAGCGAGGGACGCCTTGGAGAAGATGTCGTCGTCGGCGAAGACTGCCTTCCGCGCAAGCAGCTTCTGCAGCGAGTCCACGTTGGCGCCGAGATCCTCGAGGTTCCCAATCGTGGAGCTCCACCGCTCGCCCCCCGCCGCCGCCGGAGCGCCAGACGACGAAGACGAGGCCGAATCTACAGCGGCGGAGGCTCCGGCGGCAGGCGCCACCGCCGCCGCGCCGGACCTCTCCCTCTGCGCCATCGCCGCCGGCGATCTCCTGGGATTCCCTAGGAAGCAAAACTTCGGCTAAGCTCACCTTTTCGCGCTTCGCCCCCTGCGGTAGTAGAAAATCACAAAAGGACCCGCACCACCCCGCAGACGTGGCAACGTCCCTCACTTACTGACATGCGGGCCTTCCTTTTCCCTTGGTCCCAGATGTCATCGGACCAAAACGCTTGCTGCTTCCACAGAAATATCTGCGGCCGTGTAAGTAAGTGAGCCGATCGGACGGTGGGAGTGATGCGGCCTACTCGCATCCGACGGCAGAGGCCGCTCCCAGGAGCCCTATATTTGCCGTGCAGCGTCTCCGTCTCCGCTCGCCTCGCCGCCGCCTTCCTCCTCCTAAACCCCTCTCCTACCTTCTCCCGTCGCTTCCCCAGGTGCGCCGCTTAAACCCTAACTCGCGATTCCTAGCGATTTTCTCCAGCTCTCCTCCGGTGGACGCGGTATCCATCGCGAAATGAGGAGGGCTTTGGTTTGAGCGGCAGTGATCTATGATTTTTCGTTGGTGCGGCCTTGCTGGCGAATGATGGATGTTTTAGTTGTGGCGATGAGTATCGGCGTTGTCGAATGATCTTATGTTTAAGGTTTCGTCTTGTTTAGTTGCGGTGATGGCTGTCCGTCTGCGTTTAGTTGTTGCGCTGCTCCGGAGAGAGGTGCGATTGTTTTGATTTTCGCTGCGTGGTTCCACCCGTCCCTGGCCAGCGTTAAAATGGTGATCTGGTCTCGCCAGTTGTCTATGATTCGAGTTGCATACACCTTTTTTTTTTCTGGTTTCTGGTGATATGCGTGGCACTTGTTTCGACATATATGCTTGATAAACACTAACCTAATTACCCATGAAAAATAATTGTTCTGTAAATCTGTGCGTATGATAAGCGAAGTACCTTTCAAAGTTCGTTTATGTTGAATCAATCACTTAAGAGTTTGTTAATCATTGATTTTTTGGTAGTTTTAGATTTGTCCATTGCACAAATTGTATTTAAATTTCTGAATAGTTGCATAGTTGGCATGGAAAATTCTCCCTTCACTTTTTCATGTCATGACACAACGGCTTTTTTATGTATGAGTTTGTTATATGATAATTCCAAAATTCGAATTTATGTAATGTCATCATGCATACATTGCTTTAAGGCTTAGCTCATTGCTGGGTGGTCGTTTCATTTATGTCGAATCTGTGTTTGGAAGTTAGTTGATTGGTTGTTTTAATGTGCTTGATGTTTGTCAGTTGATCTGTTTGTAATTTTTTTTTTCAGTTTGCAAACAATGGCGTTTTCTCATAAGCTTGGTAATCTTCTGAAGAAGGCCACAAGTTCAAGTCCATCTCTCTTTCAATCAATCAGATGCATGTCATCATCAAAGCTATTTGTTGGAGGTTCTGCCCTATTTTGGATATATCTGCATATGTCCTTGTCTGCTTGAAAAGTAACTTTTGTTTATTGCTTTTAATATCCTGATACATGCAAAATATTTGTTTCAGGGCTTTCATATAGCACTGATGATCACAGTCTTAGGGAAGAATTTGCAAATTATGGAACAATTGTTGAAGGTATTTCATCCCCATTTTTTGGCTGCACTCGTGTTGGTGCTACCCTTCAGCTGCCTGATATGCTTTATCCTGTTCAGCTAAGATTATCATGGACCGTGAGACTGGAAGGTCTAGAGGTTTTGGCTTTGTAACTTATACCTCATCTGAGGAGGCTTCAGCTGCCATCACAGCCATGGACGGAAAGGTTAGTACATATTTATCCTAGGTTGCACCTGATCAAATTGTAAATTAATGTATGCCCTGATTCTTCCCACCTTTTTAGAAACAGAAAGCTATGGCATATTTAGAGTTGTTATGTTTTGTTGATGTTTGGAAAGTTGCAGTATCTTTCATATTCTGGAAGCCATAATTGTGTTTACCAAAACACTGAAGTGACTAGGTATATAAATTATAAATAATCATGGCAAGCTTATTCATAAGGCAATGTTAATAGTGAATACCAATAAGTTGGAACAGTTCTCAGGGGATAATGTTATTTCATCAGGGCAGCCCAGTGTACGTAGCTCCCAGTTGCGCAATGTCTAGGGAAGGGTCTGGCCACTTTAGATCCATGCATTACTTCAAGAGGCTGTTTTCAGGACTTGAACCCATGACCTCATGGTCACAACGCAACAGCTTTACCGCTGTGCCAGGGCCCCCTTCTTTATTGTTGTTATTTCATTAATTTTGAAAATATCATGGCTTTGTCAAATGTGAGAAATGTGTCATCATGATTATGCTGGTCTTTGGTGCAATTGCGTTTTGATCACAGATTCTGATGTTAATTGTGAAACAGACCTTGAATTCCAAATTGTGTTTTAGCCATAAGTCCTTTTAGTGCCACTTAAGGGTGTTAAATTTGTTGCACAAAGGCAAAATTTTCCTTTGTGATTTCACCACAGTTTTGATGCTAGACAATATATGTTCCTAACATTAGTTCAACACTAAAATGTGTACAAACACAATGTGTGCCATCAAAACTATGTTAAAATCACAGAGGGTAAATTTATCTTTGCAGAGCAAAGTTAACATCATTAATGGCACTAAATGGACTTCGGCTAAAACACATCAATTGAAATTCAGTGTCCTTTTCACCATTTGCCTCTGAATCTGCGTGCCAAAATGCTACTGTCCCTTTATCTGATAGTTGATTACATACAAATAACACATTTTGTTTAAGCTTTTAGAGGAGGATCAATTGGATGAAGCCTAACATGGGTTTAATTATCTACTGTGATATATTGAAAATTCACTTTACCTTATGAAACACAATTTGATATCTTTGTATTTCCCAAAAAAAAAATCGTCTTGTATGCAGTGTTATCCAACAATTGGCCTCTTTTTGCTTTTAATTCTCAGGATCTCCATGGGCGGAATATACGGGTTAACCATGCCAATGAGAGGACAGGCGGCTTTCGGAGTGGCGGTGGTGGTTTTGGAAGTGGTGGCTATGGCAGTGGTGGTGGTGGTTATGGCAGCGGCGGAGGGAGTTATGGTGGAGGTTATGGCAGTGGCAGCGGTGATGGATACAGTAGCAACTATGGCATCAGGGGCGACGGTGGTTATGGAGGTGGTGGTGGTGATTACGGTGTCGCAGGTGGAGCTGGAGGGAGTTTTGCTGCTGGAGGCAGTGGCAATTTCGCTGGCAGCAACATCAGCTCTGACAGTGGTTTTGGTGGAAATCCTTCTGGCGGCTTCGCAGCTGGTGGTGGTTCAGCTGGCAGTGACGAATTCTCTACCAGTGCCCCTGGTGACAACTTTGACTGCGGCAAGAATGACAACATCATGGGTGATCTCTTCAAGGATGATGAGCCAGACAGCTATGCCAACAAGAGGGGCTAGAGAATCCCTGTCGACCTCCTATATGTCAATGGAACCTCGTGAAAAGTGAATGATCCTCCTGATCAGATTCCAGAACGCTTTGTAGTGATGTTATTTACATCTAGTAGGTGCCTGTCAACCTAATAACGTAAGGGGACCTATTTGTTAAGATGACCATGGAACTATCAAAGAGTGCTTCTGTCTTGGCTATTATGCGTGTGCTCTCTGATGAAACAAGGGCATATGTTCCTGTGGCTTTGCGGTCATACCATGTTTTCACTGTGTTCAAATCACATTTCTTGAGATGTTTGCACCATGTTTTGCGGTCATACCATGATGACGGAGCTTCTCCTGTTCTTTTCTTGACCTGAGAGGTCCCCAAATTTTTGGATCTGAACTGCGAAGAATAAAATCTGTTAGGAATAGTACTCTTTTGTTTTGAATCCTGAAACTTGTTTTCTTGATGAATTTACTTTGCACTTCGCAATATGTACCATGCTTATTTAAAACAGATCTTGTAAAGATTCAATACTTTGTTTCTTCAACCCAACTTCAAACCAAGTCAGAAGATTGTAACAGATGGAAACATTTGAAAATGTAAAATGAAGATAAAAGTCACCGATGTGTTTTGAGTTCCAATTGAATTTCAGTCTCAATGGGTGCTACCATGCTAGAGGTGCAAAAAGTTCTTATAATTGTTTATTTGGGCTCAAACAAAGAACCACACCCTTTGAAAATTGATTCTGAGAAGAAAAAAAAAAACCAACAATTGTTGGTGGCCGTCTAGAGATACTTTAATTGTTTTTTCAGGAATGATAATCTAAAGGACACGTATTTTGAGTGAAAATCAGCTTGGACATAATTTTACAATTATTAAACTCGGTTTTGGAGTTGAGTTCCTTTAAATTAAAGACGAGCGCTACGTTTGTCGAGAGGACTGTGACCCATCTCCTACTGTAAAACTAGAGGAGCAGCAGGTAGGGGCTGACACAATAAAACCAGACGACGCATGTAAGTGTCAGAATTAATGCCGGTAAACATTATCGGTGCTATCATCAGCTTGTCAAACGAAGAGGGTCTCCGGTGGCCGCGGCGACTTTAGGCTAGCCACACTCTTATACTGTGCAGTATCAAGGAGAATCAGACGGTCAAAAAATTTTAAAAAAAATCTATGACTAGTTTAAGCAGGAAACTGATGAGGAACATACCTTTCTGTTCATGTACTTCTCATGTGTGGTCTTGAGGGTGCAGTTACAGATGTTATGCTGAAGTTCCCAAAGGGCGCACACGCAAATCCGAAGATCTGAGCTTTTATAAGAGGTGCAGTGCTCAAGGGTTGAGTTCTGTGTACAAGACCTTAGGTTAAAGATGAAATCAAATTTTTAGATAGTATAGGAAGGTCTGTTTTCCACACGAACCCATGGATGGCATATCTGGTTAAGTGTCCATCTTGCAAGAAAGACCGCGGAAGCTGAAACCACTGAAGGCAGAAACTTTAGGAAGCCGTATTCGATCAAAGTCAGCTCGACAAGATAATTGGCCAGATGGACTAAAGTAGTATTAGAAGCCTGAAAATTATGTTTTACAGCTTAGTGTTTAGCATAATAACGGAATGAAATGGTTGCAGTGCCAATCTCACATTACTAGTAGCCTGTGCTGCACTGAGGAATCTCCTGACACAAAATAAAGGAAAACAGGATGGACAAGTTAGTGATGGACTGATGAAATAATAACAGCTTTGCTTCTTAAATAGTTGTATTACATATGCGTTCATTGAATCTAACCTGACAAATTGTGTAGGTGTTGGAGCAGATAAATGAAATCCTAGAACATTCAGCACTTGACACTCCATTTCAAGCACCTGATAAATCAGAAGGACATCAGCCCTGATAATTCAATGGCTGTTTGTAGGTGCATTAAAGTAATCATACAAAATTCACATGAAACAAATACCTCAGCTTTTCCGCATGCTTTGTCAGTCATGCGACAAAATTGTTCAACACTTGGAGCACGTCTCTCTCCATATTTTCTGAAAATTAAAATTTCTTATGCCATGGTAGCAGAAACAATACGCATAAAGAAAGTTTCTGAGCCTTTAAGTTTGATTTGCTCTATGGATCAGCCACAAAATAAAGGTTCTTAACCATAACCCTTTCTATGAATCATTCTCATTTCTAATTAAAAGCTTCTCATAACAGAACATTAAAACTTACGAGGCAATGAACATGCTGGTTACTCCAAGAAGTTGTAATTTCCTCCTATGGATAGATTTTTGAGACAAAAATTGATCTATAAGAATTACAGCGAGGTAGAGTGTGTCTGGCACAAGCTTAAATTCATCAGAGACCTGTAAGCATTACAACAATAAAAGCTTCAAAATACGGAAAGTCATGACTGACACAGATTAAAATAAATGACAAACATCATAACGAAAAAAAAGAGGCAGATGCCTAGCATGCAAGTATGAAACCATGAACTAGGGAAATACATGAAGCCTGAATCTTATGCAGAAGCGACAAGTCATTATTTGCATCTCCCGCTCTCACCAAGTTCGTGTTGAAAACAGGTGATGGATCCTGCAGATGTATTATGTAGCATTCACATAATACTATGTGAAGTTGTGCCGTGCAGTTGGATGCCAACAGATGATTTGATATTGGCTCAAAAACAGTCAAAGAATTCATGCATAAACTTAAACAGCATACGGACCGCGACAAGCCAATCGATTAGGATGCCTCGCATGAGCTTATTGATGTCGTGCTGCAAAACCTCCATATAATTTGATTTAGGTCTTCTTATAAGCTGGAGGGTGACACAAGCATAAGATAGAGCATGAATGCATTCAAACCCAAATAAAATGCCAACAATGTGGCATATATGTGAAACAAAGTAATTCATTACTAGTTCTATAACACATGTGAATTGTAACAGATGCCAAAATATTAAACAGTAAGCATGGTTTTACAATACAAGAACATTATGATTCTACATACCTCTGAGGCCATTAGGTTTGTATATATCTCTTCAACGTAGGATACACACATTTGAGGATTGCCATTGTCTTTGTCAAAATCTGCAATATCTGAAACAGCAGTGTTACCTAGAACAAAAATAAATTTTTTTATCCAAAATCAGACATTTATAGAAACATTTTTCAGTCATGGTTTTTGTTGTTTCATAATTCCTTGGCGGTAGAATGACCATCAAGAATACAGCAAGAGAAAAGAAAGGCCATATAGCATAATAGCAACAAGGTGCCATGAGAGGCTAAAAGAGAATTTTCCTGGAATCATCTGACATCTCGTAAATTTAACTAAGAGAAGTCTAGATCCTCAGTGCTAAGAAAGAACATGATATTTTAAACTAACCAGCCTTTGAGTTAGAAGATTTGGATTGATGCTTGGCATGTCTTGCCTCAAGGATTTCTTCATAACAAGCAGTGCCCCTGTTTCGTTTAATATTCTGTAAGGATGGAGACACATGTTTTCCAAGCAGACCAGTGAGGTTCTTTTTATGTACCATAAGATCAGCCTTATATGTTTCATCGGCATTTTTAGAGTCATCGACAAATGAACTTCCACGAGCATCAAGAAGTGGCTTAGAGACCTTTGCATGCCACTCGTTTATGTCCAGAGACCGTCCAAACTTTTGGGAGGGCTTCAAAAGGAACGAAGGAAAAAACTGTCATTCCACTGACGATGTATGGAGAAAACGACGAGACCAAAGATTTTAGCATAATGTAGTACTCTCTCCATTCACTTTTCGCTTTTACTTGTCATTCTAAGATTCAAAATTTAGTTTCAAAAATTGTCATTCTCACTTCCCAATATATCTTTCTCCTTTCTAGATATATACCTCTATCCCCCTTCTCGTTTCCTTATATATTTTTCATTTTTCACTTCTCATTAATTCTCGTGCCTAGAGCTAGAATGACAAGTAAACTCAAATAGAGGAAGTATTTTTGCAACATCTTAATACCTGCAACTTCGTCAGTACAGCACAATTTGTAGATGTGTTACCACAGCATAAGTTGCTTACGTCCTTGAGAACTCTGCGGATTTTGGGCAAAGGCGTGGAAATAGCAGCATCTGCACTAGCATTCTCATCCACTGCCCCTCTTTTTCTCTGACCTTTCGCCATCTGTTTTAACTCAGTATTCGAAGGTAGTGGTTCAGAAGGAGCCACTGCAGACTTTGCACGATTCACAGCCGCTTGTGACCGTGTGATTGGCCCAGAAGGTGGTTCATAATCCATAACATGTTTCCCCTTTCTAGCAGCCATGTAGGCCTAGATTTGGCAAAGAAAAAAAATTAATGGATTAGGAGCAATAAACAAAGGCAATCGAGGCGCAAAACAGAAAACATTGTTGAAACGAACAAGTTAATTACAGTAAGCAGTAGGCATAACGCAACATTATGACCTAACAAGTGCAATTGCAAGGCATAACAAAAGAAAACACGTTTTTGAGCCATATCATATCAACGAACCAAAAACATAACAGAAACCCATAGACTATAAGATTTCACGAACAGAGACGCCCTGACCTACCATTATTATTTTTTTCAGAAAACGTAAGCGGGGATGCTAATAAACCTAGGAGGAAATCAGATCACTAGACCTTTTGTATTCCTACCGTATGAAAAAAAAGAACTTATATACGATGAACAGCCCTGTTAATTAGGAAACAGAAAGGGAGCAAACCCCACATTTCAGGGGGCGCGTTTAACGACCGATTGGAAAATGCGCTGGCGCGCAGTTCACGGGATCTTCGCGGAGCCGCGCTGACCAGGATTCTGATCTGGATAAAACTAATCCGATCCGATTCCACCCCAAGAAAACGAGTTGTTATTTGATACTTACCCGCGAAACGAAAGCCGCGATCGACCGTTCGGTCGGTCGGTGAGTCCGAGAGGAGCACCGGCGCCAGGACGCCTAGGAGTCTAGTAGGGCCGGAGGGCTGGCGGCGTTGCGGCCGACCGACGGGAGGACATCGGCGGTGATGGGGGTGGGGGAGGGGGAGGGGAGGCGGACGACCGGGCTGTGGAGTGAAGTCACTCGACGGGGTTATATGGTTGGGCGGGCTGGGGCGGCGATTTGAAAGTTGATGGCCTGCGGCTCCACTAGAAACTTGGAATTATGCCATGATAGTAGGTGCTTCGCTAGAATACACATTGAGAAATGGTCTTCGTCAAAATGCACATAAAAAAGTGAATTTGTTGTCGAAATGCCCACTGGGCTTTTTTTTTTTGACAGAAATACCCCGACGCCGTCGCCCGCCATGGCCGTCCCCAACCCTCTCCCGCCACCTCCCGCCATGGCCACCCCCAGCCAGGTTTCAAAAACCGTTTGAGCCGCGGAAACCGCTCGAGAGCGGTTTAACGAAAACCGTGAAAACCGCGAAAACCGTTTCAAAAATCGAACAAATTCAAAAATCAAATTTTTGAGAGAAAACCGAACGGTTTCTACGGTTTAACGAGCGGTTTTTACGGTTTACCGTTTTTGAATTTGAAATCAAATCAGTTTGAGCGGTTTTTCAACGGTTTTTGCGGTAAACCGCTCGGTTTGAGCGGTTTTCGAATTTTCAAATTTTTTCAAATTTTCAAATTTTTTTTAAATTTTTAAAACGAAAACCGGTCAATTGTAAAAACCGAACCGCAGCGGTTTGGTCGAAGCGGTTTTGTGAACCCTGCCCCCA
>BCLG01000586.1:0-11373 GCA_001602295.1 Zoysia matrella | reverse complement strand
TGCGGTGGCCAGAGGGGCGCACGAGCGGCAAGGGCACGACAGCAAGAGCAGGCGAGGGGTGGCCATGGTGGGTGGCGGCGCCAGAGGTCGCCGACGACAGCAAGGGAGGGGTATTTACGTCCAAAAAAGGCCCGGTTTGCATTCTAGCGACGAACTCATCACTTCATGTGCATTTTGACGAGGGTATTTCTTGGTCTGCATTCTGGCGAGGCGCCTACTATCCGTAGGCATGATTCCAAATTTCTCAGGCTCGACTGGGTGACGGGGAACTTCACCGAATCAAACTAGCCCCCTTTTCCAAGTAGCAGCGTGCTCATATAATAAATATGTTATTATGAGTATTTCCTCTGTCATAAAAAAGTTTAGAGTATTTTTAAGTTTGGTTTACTCTACCTTGTTCTTCACTTTGACCAACAATTTTTATAAATTTGGTAAACTTTATGAACACGTAAATTACATATTATGAAACTATTTTTCATGGTGATTTTAATGATATAAAATTTATTTTATTAAAGTTTATCAATTTTATATAAATTCTAGATAAAAAGAAGAAAGAAGCACAATCAAATTAAACTTATAAATAAATTTTTTATGAGATAGAGAGAGTAATACAGTTTGACTGGACCACATATCAACGTAGAGTGTTGGCAGCGATTGATATAAACAGTAACTATTATCGCCACCACCAATTTGCTTTTTTATGGGTAGTAAAGATTTGAGGCATATTTCAGGCAGCCGTGTTTGTTCTCTTTATTTTTTTTCATAATTATTTGTTATATTTGAGTGCTTAGAGCATCTGCCAGCATTATCCTAAACCAAATATTTGGACGTATTGTATAAAATAAAATAAAAATATTTGGACGTCAGTAGGAAAACCATCCTCCAATTCTGTAATTCAACTCCCTAATAAGCATAGAACCTCTCGCGACTAGTGTTTGATCAATCCTTTTGGTTCAAATACCTGATTGCCAAGCCAAAATTCAGTCTTCCACGTAACATTTGGACGGTACTACGTGTGCCATGGTAAAATCTTGTGCACGCCAATCAGCCAACAACTGTTTTCTCTATCGAGGTGAACATTGGTTGAGTCAATACTTTGATACACATATCACATATGACTCGCATTACGGGAACCTTGTCGTTCCTTTAATTAAGAAACAAACATATGCCTCGCATGCGCGCGCAAATGCAATGAGCCGACTCCACAAACGAAAATGATTTCAATTTGCTCTTCTTTTGAAACTTTTTGCTGAGCTTTTTGAACTAAATCAACCGATCAAGAGTTCAAGACTCATACTGACTACACGATTTATTAGTAGAACTTTTAGGCAGTACGTGGGACACCATATCATACTCCCTTCGATTTCATAATTCTTACCATTTTTAACAAGACTTGAGTTAAACATTAAAAATATAAATTATAATAACTTTAAAATTATTAAGTTCGAAAAATTCAAATTTATATAATTAGTTCCTTCTTAAAAAATATTTCTATAAAAATATACGTATGCCACTTTTAAAAAATCTAAATAAAAGTCAAAGTTGCACTTTAAAGACCATGATATTGTCCAAAACAATTACTCTATTCATTCACAATTATAAGTCATCCTAGCTCTTGGGATGGCAATTAAGGAGAGTGAGAAAGTATAATGCACAAAACGAGGAGGAAAAATATAAAGATTTATTGAGAAGAGAGAAAATATGTTGGAAAGAGAGAAAGGTGTAGTGGAAACATGCATTCAAACATAACAGAAAAATGTCTATAATTATGTCATTCTATAATAAAATTTGAATGCTATAATGACTTATAATTATAAACAGAGAGAGTATAATTATAAAACCAGAGAGAATATGACAAGGAGAAGGGAAGGCAACAGCCCTGAGTGGGAATTAAGGAGAGTGAGAAAGTACAGTGCACAAAATGAGGAGAAAATATATAAAAATTTATTGGAAAGAGAGAAAATATGTCGAAAAGAGAGAAAGGTGTATTGAAAACATGCATTCAAACATAACAGAAAAATGTCTATAATTATGTCATTCTATAATAAAATTTGAATGCTATAATGACTTATAATTATAAACAGAGAGAGTATAATTATAAAACCAGAGAGAATATGACAAGGGAAGGCAACATCTCTGGGGGCGGGAATTAAGGAGAGCGAGAAAGTAAGTACACAAAACGAGGAGGAAATATATAAAAATTTATTGGGAAGAGAGAAAATATATCGAAAAAAAAGGTGTATTGAAAACATGCATTCAAACATAACAGAAAAATGTCTATAATTATGCCATTCTATAATAAAATTTGAATGCTAAAATGATTTATAATTATAAACAAAGAGAGTATAATTATGAAACGAGAGGGAATATGACAAGAAGGGAAGGCAGCTGTGGGACATTTACAGCAGGAGAAGCAGGCATAATGGTTAGGGATGAAAATGGGCCAGAAAAATCCCGTCTCAATCGGTCTCCGTATATCGTATTTAACAAAATTTTTCGCTCGTTTTTTGTTTCGAAAATAAAAAATGTAAACGAGATGAAAATGAGAAAAATAATACGGAATAGGAGATCGAAAACGGGTAGACTATTTTTCTGACCGTTTTAGCAGGATCTCGTATTTCATTCTCCGTGAAGCGCGCCGGGAGGAGCAGCGTAGCGTTGCTGCTGATGTTCTCTCGCTCGGTGGACGAGGATTGAGTAGCTCCTGCCTGCCGTATAAAGAAATCTATTGTAGTAACTTTATCTTAGTATTAATTTTATAGGACGATATTCCCAATTTAAAATACCGGTTTTCAACCGATACCGGCGTATTACCGCCCGATTTTTTTTCTTTTTCGGGTTCACGATATTTTCTCGATTGTTTTCGTTACCGTCTTTTCCGTTTTTGTTTTCATCCGATAAAAAAAATATAAATGAAAAAGGTATGAATGTTTTCACGACCGTTTTCGTCCGTTTTTATCACTAATAATGGCAACAACTATGGTGTGGAATTAATTGAGGCCGTTCAGTTGTATTCGTTCCAAAGGGAACAGGAGAGGAGCGCATCGATGAAAAGAGCGCAGAGTCCTCCGCAAATGCACAAATTTTACTGCGTCGGTGATACGAAACACCGACAGTTGTATTTTCTTATTTTTAGAGAGAAGTTGGAGGGTGAAGTCTAAGCCATAAAAAGTAATCTCTCCGTTCTTTAATTGATGTTGCCGTTGAATTTTAAATTCAACTTTGACCATTTATAATTTTTTATGAGTAAAACGAATAGTCAAAGTTGAATTTAAAAGTCAACGGTGACATCAATTAAAGAACAGAGAGAGTAAACTTTTTTTTTTTGACTTTCTCATCCTCCATGGCACATCTATAATCAATTTCCTCATTATTCACTCCTATAAAGTAAGTAAGAGAAGCTATTGGAAAAGCCTCTATACCAAATGGATTTAGATAATTCAGATATAGAGCCATAAAAGCTCCTTTTCATAGAAGCCTGAGCTGAAACCATTTTTAAGGAGAGCCCTATTACTAAATAAGGCTTTACAGCATCTCCAACAGTTCCCTCAAAAAATCACCTTAAAAATATTTTTTAGGCCCACCAAAAAACTTTTGGAGTTTACTTTAGCCATATCCTCCAACAGCTATTCTAAATATAGTTTAAATTTGAACCCAGTGAACAACAGGTCCTACTGTAAGTTGCACGAAAGATGGGATTGAGTACCTTAAAAAGTTTTCAAATGTACCTCCGAATAAGGGGATTTCGAGGGACCTCAAAAGTAAAGAGGTGTTAAAAGGAGTTGTTGGAGGAGGTTTTTTTTACATCTTTTCCTTATAATTTGATTTAGGGAGAGCTAATGGGGGAGCTTTGATCATAGGCTATGCTCTCTTAAGTGGGCATTATCTTTTTCTCACCATTCTGTTTGTCAACAGACGGTGCATCCCGCGTGGTCTGGGTAGAAACCATTTATGAGTTTATGAGATCTGTGTCTGGCTAAGGTAGACCAAATGGTATGGGTGGTAAGACTAGAAATCAATTTTAGCCATTAAATTTTATAGTTTTTAAAACTATCGTATGCATCAGTTTTCAAAACTGTCTAATAACTTTTCAAACTGATAGCTATAATTATGAGAGGACTTTTACCTTCTAGGTGGTAAAAGATCATTTACTCATTGAGATTCGTGCAAATGAATGATCCATAATTATTTTAGTCTATTGTAGAATCTGCCAGCTACAAAATATACCTGTCTTGATGGATTCCACAAGAATGGTCTCTTTGGTGTTGTCACTTATTTTCATTCATCCTATTTTTTAAGATCAAAAGATGGCGAGGGCCCCATTTCTTTCGATGGCACACATCTGTATAGCATGAGAATACAAAAAAGTAAAATTCAATAAAATTTGCATTGAGTTGTGTATAAAATATTTGGTGTAATGTTTAAATACCTTAATCACCCATAACATTATGACTAGTGCAAAGGAGATGGATCAAGAGACTCAGAACTAGCGCTAGGTTTTTGCCATGGTGATGATATTTTTGGTGTTTTAGTTGGTCGCAACGCAGCAGACTCTTGACTCCATATACTTTAGATGCAGTGTATGCTATCAAAAAACATGTTTAAATTTTCCTAAAAACAATTTAATGCATTAAATGATGTTGAATACATTTTTAACTCATGTTATATCATTTATATTCATACCGTGGGAGGCATGTCCCCCCCCCCCCCCCCCCCCTCTCAGTTTTGTTGCTGCTTCTAGCTAGTTTCATCATATGACCTACTGAGCCTCATATTTGTCTAAAGGGTATGTGTATAATATCGATCGTATTTAGCATATATCAGAATTATATTTTCATTGGATAGTGATCAAAGTTGCTCATCAAGGATCTAGAAAGGATATATTTAATTATTTATTTACATAACTTGTATAAAATTAAGTACAACAATTAGTGATAGGATAGCCATAGGAGATCATCCTCTTTGTACATGTACCAGGTGGCTTTCCGTGTTGCATACAATATTTTTGCAGATTGGCATTAGTGCATCAGTGTCCGTTATAGCACAAGCATACGTCGAAATATGTTTACCTTCTGAGATAAAAAATGATAAATTAAATAGTGCATTGACGGATTCCACAGTAATGGTCTCTTTGGTGTTATCTCTTGTTTCCATTCATCCTATTTTTTAAAACCAAAAGGTAGTAAGGACACAATTCTTTTTGATATCACTTATCTGTATAGCATGGGAATACAAAGAAGTAAAATTCAGCAGAATTTGCATCCAGTTGTGCTTAAAAACTTTGGTGTAATATTTAAATACCTTGCTGGCCCATAACATTCTGGCTGGTGCAAAGGAGAATGATCGTGAGACTGAGAACTAGCGTAAGGTTTTTGCCATGAAGATGATAGTTTTGATTTTTTTTTTGGTTGTTTGCAAAGCAGCAGACTCTTGTTACCATATACTTTAGCATAGCGTATGCTATTAAAAGAAATTGTTTAAACATTCTAAAAAATTTAATGCATTGAATGATGTTGAATACATTTTTAACTCTAACTTAATTATTTTATATTCATATCATGAAGAGCAATACATACGTAAATAATTAGTAAAGTTATGCTCCCCCCCCCCCTCAGTTCTGCCAGTGATTCATGTTAATTGTATCATTCGATCTGCTGAGTCTCATATTTATGTAAAGAGCAAGACATTTCCTTATTTACCATCCAAAGATAGCTTGATGCCTTACAAGCCCTCAAAAAAGTAGAGTTTTCTTATCCGCCATCGGATTTGAAATTGATGTCTTGTATGCCATTGCTATCAAATTGATTCATAAATATTTTTATTTTAGGCTGAAAAATATATATTTATACCGAGAAAAATCATGTAACAAAATTTTGCATGTTCCATCCATCCAAGTCGTGATGAAGCTGTATAAGAATTTTATGTTTGTTTATTATATACCTTTACAATTTTAAAATATACACATCACATGAAAAGAATCTATTCATACAAGCTAATAATTATGATATGAACTAATCATAATAAATAAATATTTAGGCAACAAAATAAGGCAGTTTTGATAGTCCAAATTGAACAAGGACAGTGATTATTAGACTGTAATGGCATGTGAGGCATCAATTTCAGATCCAATGGCAGATAAAGAAACTTTAAGTTTGCAATGGCTTATAAGGCATTAGTCCATCTTTGAATAGTAGATAAAGAATTTTCTCTCATAATATCGACCAAATTTAGCAGATATCAAACTTGCGCATCAAATATCTAAAAAGGATAAAAAAAACTATGATCTAAAGAAAGATGTTAATTCAAGAAGGTTTATATCCATTACTTTCTCTGTATTCTAAATAGTTGATTTTGTGTTATATTTTATAATTTTATTATATTATTAATGTATTTAAAGATATAAATAATAATTTTATTTTAAATAAAATAAATAATAAAGATAACATTAAATAATCATTAGTATTATAAAATCAGAGGAGTACGACGTTTCAGAAAATAAACACAGTTATTTTTATTTTGCGGAAAAGATTGGACCCGTCTTTGCACGGCAAACGCTTTACCCCACACCATCCACCGTAGCCCTCAGCCCAAACCCTAGCGCAGCGGCGGCCATGGTGTCCACGGCAGCGGGGGCGCCGAAGCGGTGCTACTACGAGATCCTGGGCCTCTCCCGCGACTGCTCCCCTACCGATATCAAGCTCGCGTTTCGCCGCCTCGCGCTCACCCTGCACCCCGACAAGCAGCCGCCCGGCTCCGACATCGCCGCTGCCACCGCCGCCTTCCAGGAGCTGCAGCACGCGCACTCTGTCCTCTCCGACCCGCAGGAGCGCGCCTACTACGACTCCCATCGCTCCCAGATCCTCTTCGCCGACCCCTCCGCCTCCGCCTCCGGTGGCACCGCCTCACCCGTTCCCGACCTCTTCGCATTCTTCTCCTCCTCCGCCTTCTCCGGCTTTTCCGAAACCGGCCGCGGCTTCTACAAGGTCTATGGTGACGTCTTCGACAAGGTCTTTGCGCAGGAGCTCGCCTACGCCCGCCGCATGGGCGTGGTGGAACCCCCCGTGCCGCCCGTCATTGGGAACCTCGACTCACCGTACGCGCAGGTTACAGCCTTCTACAATTACTGGCTGGGGTTCGCCACCGTCATGGATTTTGGGTGGGCGGCCGAATGGGATGCCGCACGTGGGGAGAACCGCCGCGTCCGGAGGCTCATGGAGGAGGACAACAAGAAGGCGATGCGAAAGGCACGGCGGGAGTACAATGACGCTGTCAGAGGTCTGGCAGCGTTCTGCAAGAAGAGGGATAAGAGAGTGGTGGACATGGCGCTGAAAAAGAAAGTCGAAGAGGAGAAGAGGAAGGCAGAGGAGAGGGAGAGGAAGAAGGAGGAAGAGAAGAGGAAGAAGGAGCGGGCAATGGCGTATCAGGAGCCAGAGTGGGCAAGGGTGGAGGAAGAGGAAGAGATGTTTGATGAAGAGGAGGAAGATGCCAAGAGGAAGGAGGAGCTTTACTGTGTGGCATGTAGCAAGAAGTTCAAATCTGACAAACAATGGAAGAACCATGAGCAGTCAAAGAAGCATAGGGATAAGATTGCTGAGCTGAGGATGGCATTTAAGGAGGAGGAGGAGGCTTTGAAGGAGGCAGAGGAAGATGCAGACGGCGATGGGGATGAAGTTGATGTGGGGTTTGATTTCAAGCCTATGCAAGAGTCAGATGAGAATGAGAGTGAATGGTCAGATGCTGCAGAAGAGTTGGCTGAAGAATTGGAGGGCTTAGAGGTGTATCACAAAGAGGATGGTGATAAGGATTTGAATAGTGCAGAGCAGGAGGTTGGCTCTTATGATGAGGCAAGTATATTGGAGGCAATGCTGTCAAGCTGCAAGAACAAGAAGGGTGGTGGATATGTGGTTCCTTCAGCAGAAGCATCCATGAGTGGCGTAGAGCTTGCTGCTGATGATGATATACCTGAATTTAACAATGTCAAAAAGAAAGGGCGTCGGAGACGGGCGTCAAAGAAAGAACAAGGTGAAAGTACTTATGTGGACAATGAGCAACAAAGGAAGCCTGAGGTTCGACCTGAGGAGGCTGGGCATGATGATGACGAAAATGGTGTTGATGATAAGATGGAAGGGCCATCCTCTTCTAACGAAGATGCTGCTTCAGGAAGCAAAGGAGATCAGAAGATTGGAAAAAACAGTAATCCTAAGAAGAACAAAAAGGAAAAGAAAGCCACAGAAAAGAAAACCACTGTTTCTGCTGACCAGAAGAGTACATCAAAAGGGAAAAAGCAAAAGGTACATTTACACTCTTCATTTATGCTTCTTCTATTACACGTGTGCAACAAACTGGTTGAGTTGTGATGAATCCTGATTGTTGTTTTGGGCTTATAGCTAAGATTTCTGTATCTTTGGCACAATTTATAGAATTTATTGTTCAAAGCTGTAGTCAATGCAACTTAGAAATTAGCTTCAAATGGGACAGAGGGAGTATCACATTAAAGCTTTGGCAATCTAGCTCCCAATGTTTTCGTGTTATGACAGAATTTTGTGTTTATGATTTGCAAAAATTACTAAAATTAAAACTACACACCTCTGTGTGATACATTAGGAATGCTTGTGAAAATCTCTTGTTTCTATAGTTGTGGAAGATTGTATATTGTAAAGTTACACACCTGAAAATATGTTAGAAACATCTAGGATTCTGGACATATGGTTAGAGAGTACATGCTTGCCACTCAAAGCTAATTGCATTTCTGTGTAAGCACTTGTGCTTGTATATCATTTGAAATTTGATGGATTAAGAAAATCTGATGATACCTTGCTTGCGCCATTAGAAGTATATGTTTCGAAATTACCTGACATAACCATCCATGGATTTCCCTCATTTGCTGGTATTTGTTTCAGTGTGAAGGTGGGACAGATGTATCCCTCTTAGGAATATTCCCTCAATATGATGGATGGATCCATCCCTCAAAAATGGGGGACAAAGCCACCACCTTTTATAATCAAGCTCATTAGTAAAAGATTAGTGGTATTTAGTATATTGTTTTAATGATTAGTATATTATTAAATGATATCTAAAGATATATAACTAGATAATGATTCTTGTCCCTTTCATCCTCGTCCTCGTCCCTCTAACCAAACAGAAAAATAGGGATGACCTCATCCATCGAAGCAAACACTATAGTGGATGAGCTAATCCATTATTATGTCTTGGATGACCTGTCCCATCCCTCGTTGACGCCCAACCAAATGCCCCCTAAAATCCTTGTTCGTACACACTAAGAATGCTTGGAAAGTAGATGCTGTCACTGGCCACCCAAACACAATTACCTTCGGAGCAGGCGATTCTGTTTTTATAAGCTTTAATTTCTTTGATTGTGTAAAAATATGAGAACTTTTATTACGGGACATGCTAACAGTAGTTACATGTACGCAAGTTTTCTTTGATGTGGTGGTGCAGCACCGTGATGTTAAAATCCGTTAATAAGCAGACAGATCAGGGTTGATGATATTTGATATGTCTACTTTGAATGATAACACTCGAACCTTGTATCAGGAGGTCACGAAGGCACCAACTATGGACTGTGAGACATGTGGACAGACTTTTGAGTCAAGGTACCCTTGAAGCTAGCTGTTTTGTTTTCCTCCGTGTTACAATTCTATGTTGTTACCATAGCTTGGCTAATAAGCTCAAATACTCGCCCTTTGCAGAAACAAGTTGTTTTCTCACTTGGAAGAAACTGGTCACGCGATGCTGAAGATGAAAGCGCGACAAAAAAAGCGTTGAGGAGAACAATAAGTTAATTTCTTTTGGCATTTTGTCTCATGTTGATTCCACTAGTTAACACATTGAAAACACAATTTTTTGATTTATGGCCCAATCTTGATATACATGTGGACTCAAAATTTAGTTCGCTTCTCTAACAGTTACATATGTGAAGGTGTTGTTTGTTTAAAGTCGATTATGGTAGAGAACAGAAAGAAAAAAGGGCTGATGCATATAATGCCCGTCCTTGTAAATCTCTTACTACGCATTAGATTCAGTGCCTGTGTTACTGGACTTAGAATTGGTATTGTGAACTGGCGTGAGTACTGATATTCTGCTGGATGTCTCTCCCCTACTATGCCCTACTAACAATTGGTCACCTATCATTGGAAGATTTTCATGCACTTATAATTTTGCTCTATAGAGAAATCTGCCTGGTGCGTTACTCAGAACGTGGCTTTTAAATTGCCTGTTTTCGTGTTCTCCAGTAGCAGACAAGAGAGCAACCAGATTGAAACCTTCAGTTGTGGTTTCACTTAGAAACAAAATGATTCTGACAAACATAGGAAAAATGTTTCGGCATCTATCCTTTCTGATAATTGAATTTCGAAAGAACAAATACCATCGACACATTTCTATAGTTAAGGAAGCTAACTTGGCAACCACAGCACAAACATTGTTATGTACTTCTGCATCCCAATGGAACATTAAGAAAGAAATTTTTTCTTTGCTGCAGCTCGCATGTCTTGCTCCCTGCAGCAGGGGGACTTGCTGCTGCTATTTTTGCTCCTCCTGACAACGGCGTCTGAGCGATCACACTGTGCTCCTGTGACCTGATGAAGCCATAAGCACTGCTACTGCGGCTACGAACATGAACAGCATAGATCCGAGAAGAATGTAGGTTTTCCGCGATGACTTCCGGTACTCCCCGAACAGCAGTACGCCCCAGAACGTGCTCACAAGCGGCAGTGCCTGAAGAAAACAGCCATTATTCTTAATCTTCCTGGACAATTCACAATACCAAAATTTGCAACATTTTTCTGTTTTCTTCTGTTTTATTTGTTTTCTCGTGAATCGTGGTCGCTAAAGACGATGAATTTCTCTTCTGGTATGGTAAAAAAAAGGGGGGGGGGGGGGGGGGGGGGAAAGAAATAGGCAAACCTGAACAGCATCAGCAGCAGCGTAACCAGCAGCCTGGCCACCCATGAACTGGAAACCATTACCAAACCCGCAGAGGAAACCAGCCAGGAGAGCCCACTGCCTGCCGTTCCAGTCGTTAAGGTAGGCTCTGAAGGATGACTTGGGCACGCCAGCCATCGGACGGTAGAGGAACAGGATGTTCAAGCCGACGCCGACGACGAAGCACGCGACGGAGAAGTAGAAGAAAGCGGTGTACACCACCAGGTGCGGCACGCCGTCTTTCAGGGTGTGCCACTGGTCGTTGGTGGCCAGGTTGAACGCCGGGGAGAAGAGGGAGAAGCAGACGCCCGCGAAGAACACGATCCCAAGCCCTATGAAGGTGTTTGATCCAAACACCTGAAAAAATGGACGGTCCAGCAGATCGTTCCAGTGGATTTGCAAACAGCTGCGTTACTCCTTGTGCAAGAA
>BCLG01000585.1:153699-167287 GCA_001602295.1 Zoysia matrella | reverse complement strand
GCAACCCCTTTATTAAATTCAAAAGGTCGCCACTATCACAAGTTGGACCTGTATCATCGTCTCAGTAATAATAAATCAGTTTATATAAAATGATAGTCTTTAAACAGTATGGTTTATTATCAAGTAGGAGTATATAAAAACTGGATTCTCAGTTTATTACAAACTCATAAACTGCTTTACCCTACCTTTTACTGGTCTATGGATTACAAAATATGTGTTACCTTCCAAAAATCTCTGCTTTTTAAAAAGCACAGTTTTTCTTTTTTACGTGCATATGTTAAAATATGTTCAACAGAGATGGGTTAGACTATGTGCACAGAAAAATACAACCAGTTATTATTTTACAAATCTGACAGATGAGCTTTTTCAGATCTACTAGATCTTGAGCTTACACACACCATTATTAGTTAACAAAACAAAACTACCCGGAACAAATATATGAGATCAAAGAAAGTCAGAAAACAAAAAAAATTCATTTTAATATTAATATATTATTTTTTAAGTTAATATTTTTCTTTAGATCGTAGCAGTAGCAGTAGCACGGACAAAGAGACTAATATTAATTAATTCATGTTATTAACATTGTCACCGCTATTAAAAAAAGGATTGGAAAATGTCATCATTCAAGAAAAAAATGAATTGCAGTACTCTTTATATAAACAGACCCCAAACATCCCACACAGTATTTTTTCGCAAACTAAATTAATTTATAATAAGCCGTGATGGTTCTAAACATGCCCTTAATCTCCATCTATCCCATAAAAAAGTTTAAGTTTCGATTTCTGACATTTAATTCTGATAAATATTTTTTTATCATTTCAATTAACTTTAAGAATATATATTTTATATATTATTAAATTTTGTTAAATTTATAGAATTCAATAGTTATTTTGAGACAGCGATAGTAATTTTTACTCTTAAAAAGCACAGTTTTTCTTTTCTATGTAAAATATCCCAAACAAAGATAGACTAAACTACGTGCACATGAAAAATACAACTAAAGTTATTTTTTTTTACAAATTTAACAGATAAAATTTCTACACAGACACCTTTTACAAATCGAACAGATGATCTCTGCCGAATCTCCCTGATTTTAGAGGCCACACGAACTATTATTAATTAATAAAACACAGCAAACTGGAATAAATATATGAAATAAAAAAGTTGGCAATGTTAGAAGGAAAGGTCTAGCACATGTATAGGGGCTGCGGTTATACCTTGCATGTTTGTTACAACAGAAATAGATAGTTGAGCTATATTAGGAATAGATTGTTGTAATTCCTAAATTCATGTAACTTGCCATGGTGGGGGCTTTTCCCATCTATATAACATGCAACCGAGGATCCCAGGAGGGTAACCTCGTTAACCCTATTTTTTCATGGTACCAGAGCCTTCTTCCCACCGGACTACTGAAGATGTCGTTCCAATCTTCCTCTGCGTTGCCAGCCGCATTCTTTCCCATCACCTTCCTGCCCACAAACGAAAAGCTCAGCCGAGCGAACTTCCCATCATGGCGTGCGCAGGTCCTGTCCGCACTACATGGATCGCAGCTTGCGATGTTCATCCATCCAGGGGCGGAGGCGCCGTCCCCGTTCCTTCCCCGAGAAAAGGGACAAGAAGATTCAAAGGAGCCACCAAAGCCTAACCCCGAGTTTGAGGCGTGGATGGCGAAAGATCAGATGGTGCTGAACTATCTGTTCTCCAACAAGTCCAAGGAGATCCTTGGACAAGTAAACAGTGAGGACACCGCGGCGGGCGCGTGGGCGGCCATTGAACAATTGTTCGCCTCACAGTCGCGTGCGCATGTGATCTCCACAAGGATGGCCCTCGCCACCGCCAACAAGGGCACATCCTCCATCGCCGAATACTACGGCAAAATGAAGGGCCTTGCGGACGAGATGACATCCGCTGGCCGGAAGCTGGAAGACGAGGAGCTGGTGTCCTTCATCCTCACCGGCCTCGACGTCGACTATGATCCAGTAGTGACCGCGGTCACCGCACGCGCCGAGCCGATCACCGTCGCCGAGCTCTATGCTCAACTCATCAGCCACGAACAGCGTCTGGAGATGCGTGGCGGCGGCGGAAACCAGTCTTCAGCAAATCTGGCGTCCCGAGGAGGGCGCAACTATGGTGGCGGAAACCGCGGAGGTGGAGGTCGCAACAGCGGCGGTCGCGGTAGCAACAATCGTGGCAACAACAACTACAACAACCGCGGCGGTGGCGGTCGCGGTGGAAGTGGCAGGCGCGTCCCGTTTCAACCGGGCGTGTTCTGTCAGATCTGCACCAAAGAAGGACACTCCGCCTTCGACTGCTTCAAGAGGCTTGATACCTCATATACGCCGCCTCAGAAGTCGGCGTCATCAGCAACCTCAACCTCCTATGGGGTAGACTCAAATTGGTACATGGATACGGGAGCAACTGATCACATCACAAGCGAGTTGGACAGACTCACTGTGCGTGACAAATACCACGGTGGTGAGCAAGTGCACACTGCCAGTGGCTCAGGTATGAGAATCAGTCATGTTGGTCATGGCATTTTGCGCTCCCCACGTACAAATCTTCATCTTAAAAATATTCTGCATGTTCCTGATGCTAGCAAAAACTTGCTATCAGTTAATCGTTTTACTCGTGACAATAATGTTTTTCTTGAATTTCATCCAAATCATTTTGTTGTTAAGGAACAGTCAACGAGGAAACCTCTCCTCACAGGCCAATGTGAGAATGGCCTTTATCCTGTGCGGTCGCCAAATAAAGAGGCCCTTGGAGTCATCAAGCCCACCATGTCCTTGTGGCATCATCGCCTAGGACATCCTGCTGCCGCCGTAGTTCAACAAGTTGTTCATCATCATCAGCTCCCAGTTTCACAAGAGTCCAATAAAAGTCATGTTTGCGACGCCTGTCAGCAAGGCAAGAGCCACCAATTGCCATATCCTAGATCATCCACCATTTCTGATAGTGCTTTTGATCTTGTTTTCAGTGATGTATGGGGCCCAGCACCCACGTCTGTTAGTCGCAACAACTATTATGTGTCCTTTATTGATGATCATACTAAATTTGTTTGGATTTATTTGTTGCGAAAAAAATCTGAAGTTTTTCAGTGCTTCCGGGATTTCCAAACTCTTGTTGAAAGACAATTTGATAAAAAGATTCGTTCCATCCAAACAGACTGGGGCGGTGAATACCAAGCTCTCAGTTCTTTCTTCCAACGTGGTGGCATCATGCATCGCGTTTCTTGCCCGCACGCCCACCAGCAAAACGGATCAGCTGAGCGCAAACATAGGCACATTGTTGAGGTTGGCCTCACTCTCCTAGCACATTCCTCGATGCCCCTCAAGTTCTGGGTCGAGGCCTTCCTAACTGCTGTTTTCTTGATTAATCGATTACCGTCACAAGTAATTCACAATGAGACACCCTTCTATCGTCTTTTTGGAAAAAAAAACCTGAATGCACCCTACTCCGCACCTTTGGGTGTGCTTGCTGGCCTCACCTTCGTCCCTACAACACCAAGAAGCTTGCTTTTCGCTCGAAACAATGCGTGTTTTTGGGTTATAGTAACCAACATAAAGGGTTCAAATGTTTAGATCCAAAAGAAGGGCGGGTCTACATCTCTAGGGATGTCACGTTTGATGAACAAGTGTTTCCTTTCACTTCTCTCCATCCTAACGCTGGTGCACGGTTGCGAGCCGAACTTGCACTTCTTCCAGATGTCCTAGTCAATCCATCTAGTACTGGGGATGCACAAATGTCTGAGCCCGGGCTGTTTTCTCCATTACCTTCTAATACTTCACGAGTTTTTGCTGGAGATCAAAATGTTGCAGGAACAAATCTTGGGGCAACGCCACCCTCATGCAGCTCGGATTTTGGGCGTCATTTCATGTGCCTCCCCGCTGGGGACAGCAGCATGCCCGGAGTGGATCTCCCTGGCATAGCAGCTGATCCTGCCGGCGCATCTACTGCGGGATCGACGCCCGTCCTGCCTGCCGACCACGCTCCGATGCTGTCTCCTCTCCTGAGCGGATCGTCTACGCCCAGTTCTGATGGTGCTGCGTGGACTGCACCGACGGAGAGTGGGGGTCCGCATGATCTGCCTGTGGGATCTGCTGCTCCGTCGTCGTCTGTGGTTTCGCCCGTGGCCTCCTCACCGGACACTGCGCCAACACTGCAAGGGCCGGTCACCAGGTTTCAGCGAGGGATCAGCAAGCCAAAGGTCTATACCGATGGCACTGTGCGATGGTGTCAGCTTGTCACCACCTCTCCTGATGAACCTAGCTCAGTGACAGAAGCACAAAGTGATCCAAAGTGGGTATCGGCCATGAACCTTGAGCACCAAGCTCTCCTGCGCAACAAAACTTGGCATCTCGTTCCTCAACCGAAAGGTAAAAATATCATTGGGTGCAAATGGGTTTATAAGATCAAACGAAAAGCTGATGGATCCATTGATCGTTACAAAGCTCGCTTGGTGGCCAAAGGGTATAAGCAACAATATGGAATTGACTATGAGGACACTTTTAGTCCAGTTGTTAAAGCTGCAACTATTCGTATTGTTCTGTCTGTTGCCGTGTCCAAAGGGTGGTCACTGAGGCAGCTCGATGTTCAAAATGCTTTCCTCCATGGTGTTCTTGAGGAGGAAGTCTATATGCATCAACCTCCAGGGTATGAAGATCCCTCTCGACCCAACTATGTTTGTAAGTTGGACAAGGCATTGTATGGGCTCAAACAAGCTCCTCGAGCGTGGTATGCTCGCTTATGCAGTAAGTTGCAACGTCTTCGCTTTGTGCCTTCCAAAGCCGACACTTCCCTCTTCTACTATAGTAAAAGGGGTCACAATATCTTTGTTCTTGTTTATGTTGATGATATTATCGTTGCTAGTTCGTCCTCTCAGGCAACAGATGCGCTCCTCGCCGACCTACAGGCCGAGTTTGCCCTCAAAGATCTTGGCGATCTTCACTTCTTCTTGGGCATCGAAGTCAAGAGGGGAAGTGATGGTTTGACTCTCACCCAAGAAAGGTATGCTTTGGACATTCTATAGAGGTCAGGTATGCAAATCTGTAAACCAGTTGATACACCATTGTCACCCACTGAAAGACTCAGCATTCAGAATGGTGATAAGCTAGGCCCTGATGATTCTACCAAGTACCGTAGCATGGTTGGAGCTCTCCAATATCTTACTTTGACACGTCCTGACATAGCTTTTGCTGTTAACAAAGTGTGCCAGTTCCTACATGCCCCAACTACTGTACATTGGAGCGCCGTGAAACGTATCCTGAGGTATGTAAAGGGGACAGTAAATCTTGGTCTAAAAATTCGGAGGTCTAGGTCTATGCTTGTCAGTTCTTTCTCAGATGCAGATTGGGCTGGTTGTGTTGATGATAGAAGATCAACAGGCGGTTTTGCTGTGTTCCTTGGTGAAAATTTGGTTTCATGGACAGCTAGGAAGCAGCCCACTGTGTCGAGATCTAGTACTGAAGCTGAATACAAAGCACTAGCGAATGCTACTGCAGAAATGATTTGGGTTCAGAAATTGCTCACTGAACTTAGTGTTCCACATCCATCCCGAGCTCTGTTGTGGTGTGATAACCTGGGAGCAAAATATTTAGCTGCTAATCCTATCTTTCATGCCAGGACGAAACATATAGAAATTGATTTTCATTTTGTGCGAGAGCGAGTTGCACAAAAGCTACTGGATATTCGTTTCATACACACGGGTGATCAAGTAGCAGACGGGTTCACTAAGGCACTGCCAATTGTGAAGCTTCGACAATTCAGGAACAATCTCAACCTTAGAAGTGGCTGAGATTGAGGAGGAGTGTTAGAAGGAAAGGTCTAGCACATGTATAGGGGCTGCGGTTATACCTTGCATGTTTGTTACAACTGAAATAGATAGTTGAGCTATATTAGGAATAGATTGTTGTAATTCCTAAATTCATGTAACTTGCCATGGTGGGGGCTTTTCCCATCTATATAACATGCAACCGAGGATCCCAGGAGGGTAACCTCGTTAACCCTATTTTTTCAGGCAAAACAAGTTTATTTTAATATTAATATATTATTTTTATGTTAATATTTTTTGACCGTAATTAACATTAATACAGACATTGGGACTAGTAACAATAATAATTTGAAACATACAACTAAAACGATATAACGAGTTGCGTGGACAGCGCGTTAGCAGCACACACGAGGACCGTTAACGGCAACCTCGGTTGTTGCGGGATTAAGCCCGATCGGTCGTTGCAGACAAGATCCAAGATTCAAGAGCCCCAGGCCCCCGGCTTAAAAAAACAAGAAGACACTAGAGAACACCGCCTCCTGTTTTGCCCTCCCGCACGCGCGCCTCTCACGCCTCTCTCTCTTTCTCTCTCTCTCACGCCTCTCTCTCTCTGTCTGGGCGTTGAAGAGGGGCACGATGCCAGGGTGGTGGAAGATCAAAGGGCGGAGCAAGAGCAAGGTCGCCGCGGCAGCGGCGACGGGCTCCATTCTGGCTGCGGCCGGAGCGGGGAGGAGAAGGGTCGCGGCAAGAAGAAGGTAAGTAGCTTGGATGACGCGGTGCTCGCCAACGGTGGCTGCGGGAAGCAGCTCCAGCAGAAGGCAGCAGCAGCGGTTACTGAGAATCCGCTGCCGCGATCCGCGTTCAAGTCGGCGCCGCTGCCGTCAGTGCGGTCGTCCTCCTCCTCCGCCACACCGTCCAGCGGGTGCAGCTTGTCGCTCAGGTCATCAGTGGCGTCCGAAGTGCCGCCGCATCTCGGGGTGTGCAGGTGAGCGCGGCTGATGTGGTTCTTCGTTCAGCTGGGTTGGGTTGTTCGTGGGGAAACAAAGTACAGTGATCTTGTTGCTTCTTGCACAATAGGAATGCCCCTGTTTGCCGAGTGCCATCCACGGCATAGGTCACTCGGTCTACTTTTTGACGGCAAAGAGCTGTTTGCCGAGTGTTTTTTGTCGGGCACTCGGTAAAATCTTTGCCGAGTGCCCTTTAGACCTTCGGCAAAAAAATAGACTGAACGGACAGAAAACAGTGACGGAGACTTTACCGAGTGTCTACATGCGACACTCGGCAAACTCGGAGACTTTGTCAAGTGCAAGCCTTGCGACACTCGGCAAACTATTTTTGTTTGCCGAGTGCCAGCCTCGTGACACTCGGCAAACATTTAACTTTTGTCAAGTGTCTGGGTAAAAACACTCGGCAAAATCTTAGTGTTTGCCGAGTGTTTTTACCCAGACACTCGGCAAAATCTGAGGCACTTGGCAAAATATGTTTTCGAAATGTTAAAATCAGCTAAAATCACACATATATCACATCACAAACAGTTCATATAAACCATAAACATTCATATCACAGGCAATTTATATTGCCAAAAACATATAAATCACATCACAGGCAGTTTGTATAAATAGGTCTCACACAAAATACAATAAGCATCTATTATATTAGTTTGCTTCACATATAGTCCAATAGCTTCACACAGATCAACTACGAGGCCACTGCGGCGTATGAGGCGCATGATTCGATGCCGCCGATTGATTCAAAGGAGAAAAGATTACATATGTTAGACAAGATTTAAAGTAGAAACAAACAACTTAAAACATTCATACTCACAGGAGTAGTTGCAGGAGGAGGTAGAGGAGGAATTAGCTCCGGTGGCAGAGGTTGACCCATCCTCTCGCTAAGACTTTGCATCCACTGAAACATATGCTTCATTCTCTGCCGCTCGGCCTCTTGCCTTTGCCGATCGACCTCCATCCTCGCCGCCATCTCCTCCCTTAGCCTCCTCTCTTCTGCCTGCTCGGCTTACAATATCCCACCTCAATATTACAATACAAAGCAAAGGTATATAAAAATCAAAGAACGACGAATAAAACATAAGTAACCTAGAGTGTCTCCATCCGGAACTGTGTAGTGGCTGATCGTGGGCGTATGGCCGGGCTTGAACTCGTGCTCCTTGCTCAAATCTAAGAGAGTGGGAGTGGTGGCCATGTCAAGTGTGTTGTGGCCAATCCAGTACCGCCCGTGCTTCTTGCCTCCTCCTACTCTCATGACGACTTCTCCATCAAGGTCCTGGGTGCTCGGATCGTACTCTTGTCCATGGACCTCTCTTACCATCTCAGTGTACTCACTGAGGTGACTGTGGACGATCGCATTGCTGTACGCCAAGGGCGGGTCCTCTGGGTTGTAGTCGACGTCGGACGTCGCCTTGTCCTTGTGGGCCAAAGCCCGTGCCTTGAACTGGGAGCAAGACTGGCCACCATGTGACGAGGACTGCGAAAAAATAGCAAGATAAGTAGAAATTATGCAGAATTGAGCGTTATAATAAAGAAATGAATTCGCGTACCCATCTAGCCGCGTATTCGTCGAGGCTTAGGTTGCCTTGATGGTGTGGTGCACCTGGCCTCATCAAACGACGCTCCCGGTAAGCGTTGTGCGTCTCCTCCCACTCGGCGACGCACCACTTATTCACCATCTCTTCCCAACACTGGATATGCTGGGTGCACCACCACGGAGGCACCTACACGTCATTAAGTATATGACATATAAAAAGATCAAATTAAGCGTACTAAATCTCAGAAGAAAGCAGTATTAATGTTTTATATTTACCGCAGGTATTCTTCCTGGGTCATCGTCATGGTTCTTCCTGGAGTTTTGGTGATCTTCGTGTTAAGGTACGTAGTATGGTATGTTACAATGGCCTGGATGCGAGCCTCGTAATGCATGTCCTTGACGAGCTTGACACAGGCCATGCGAGCCACAGCAGCCGCCTTAGCCTCATATCCGTCCTGGCATCTGAAGAAATCCTGCATATAGACGCGATGTATCCAGTCATTATTTAGCAATGTCAAATAAAAACTAAATGTAGTGCGAGGAATACTTACCCACAGCTCAGCCGTCACCCGCTCCGCCTTGTTGCGAAAGACCCTACCATCCTGATTTGGTACATCGGGAAAGGTGATGTAGTGGTCCCATGTGTAGGCCGGCTCATGCCCTCCGCCATAACCAGGCCCAGAAAATGTAGCTTGCACAAAAGACCAAAGATGCCATTGACATGGCGTTTATGATCACCTGCAGCCACAAGCATCCAACCTCTGCCCAAGTGATTAAGATAAATCATTAGTTTCTATTGTGATTTTCAACATATCAAATGGAAAATAAATGATAACTTATTAACTTACGTAGCACCAGTGGGTCGAATCAGCGGGCGTCTCTCACGAGGTATCGGTCGGGTCGGGAGGGTAGAGGGACCTCGCAACCAGACACCCGACGTTCCAGAGGAAGCTGAACCCACTGTCGCCTCCTCCTGCTCCTCCTACTCGTCATCCTGCTCCTGCTCCTCATCTTGCTCCTGCTCCTCCTGCTCCTCATCTTGCTCCTGCTCCTCCTGCTCCTCATCCTGCTCGTCCTCGGGTGACGACAGAGGTACAGGCGATGGTGGAGCTACAGGTGCCTTGCCTCTCCCTCGACCTCTGCCTCGACCCTTTTCTTGACCCTTGCTGGACCCCTCAGCTGCATTAGAACCTATTTTGTACAGCGATTTTACCTTTCTAAAACCGCCCACCATCTTTGCCCAATCATCTGCAATAAAAAAGAGTAAACCAATCAGCATAGATAAACAAAATGTATTTAGAATGAGATGCAAAAAAGAAAATTAGAAAATGAACTAGTACTAAAAAATGAAAATTAATTATTAGTATAGATCATACATGTATTAAAAATAATCATCATGATCAGGATTAGCTGGATCATAAGTCTCATCATCACTATCACCAATGTCAATATAATCGTGCCCGTGCTTCGAAGGAGGAATGGTGTTATCACTATCATTGCCTAAATGTAATCGCTTAAGTAATTCTAAGTCCTTCACATTATGAACATCATCTCCAGCGTCCTCGTCGATTGCCCTTTCATTGTCTACTTCCATTCCGATCGCTTCGGTTAGGTCTATCTCAAAAGTACCTTCTAGCCCATTTTCTTGAAAGAACTCTCCGTCATATGTGTTGTAATCTTCATTGTTTGGGACCGGTAATTTACCTTGTAGAGATACCTTGTACACAACATCTCAACCCTTAAAACGGTCGTCGGTTTGGCATGGGTAAGAGAGATAATAAACTTGTGTGGCCTGTTGAGCCACAATATAGACATCGTCTCCTGGTAAGACGGATGATTGTCGAATTTCGACTAACCCAAGATTAGGGTTCCATCTCACTACTTCAAGATCAAACCCATGGCATTTGAATATGACAGGATTAAGAGGTTTGCAACCATGAAACGTGAGTTCATATATTTCTTCAATTCTTCCATAATACTTGACCCCATCAAGGCCTTGCGTAAAAACTCCAGTATTTGTCGTTCTTCAATTGGGCCGACTATGCTCATGTTTTGTTGTGTGAAAGCGATATCCATTCATGTCATAACCGGTAAATAACGTGACCCTACAGGCACAGCCGTCGGCGACCTGTCTCAACTCGGCACTCATAGACGCATCGGTTTGGCCCTGCGAGATAAATCAAGATAGTTCGTTGTATTATTTACACATACGAGCAACTTGTAATGTTAAACTAAGTATGAGGTAAATTGGACAGTATCTTATGTTTGAACCAAGACATGAAATCTGGCATTTCATTTCCCGCACCCTGTCTAAGAAGTGTCTCAGCTTCATGCGGGGTAGGTTCCCTTGATTCACGCTAGAATTGACGATGAAATTCCTGCATGTACGGCTCCACTTCGAAAAGGTTGGTCAACACATATACCATAATATTGCGCCGCTCTTCATGTTTCAAGATCTTATGGGTCGCATCACTTACACTTCCCAGTTGCCCTCGAAAAATGCTGAGGTTTGATTCATCTTCGCCCGCATTGTAACGAGCGGTTGGGTTATGCACGCTAGAAAGGTTGTCACAATAGTATTTTGTTGTGAAGTTTGACACCTCCTCTAGAATGTATGCCTCTGCGATGGAAGCTTCAATTTTGCATTTATTTTTACATTTAGTTCGAAGAACCTTTTGACATCTCTCAATTGAACAGCACCAACGGCCCTGCACAGGCCCCCCCATTCGTGCCTCGTACGGGAGGTGCAAAATCAAATGCTGCATCGGATTGAAGAAGCCGGGTGAAAAGATCTTCTCCAACTTACAGAGTAACACATGTGCCATTCTCCCCATGTCTGCAATCACGGTCCGAGATAACTCCTTAGCACAAAGCTGACGGAAGAAATTGCTCGACTCTGCCAGCACTAGCCAAACGTGCTCAGGGACAAAGCATCGAACCATCACTAAAAGAAGCTGCTCAAGCCATATGTGGTAGTCATGACTCTTTAGCCCATTGATTCGCATAGTAGATAAGTTCACTCCCCTCCTCATATTCGATGCATACCCATCAGAGAACATTAAAGTTTGGAACCATTCTAGTACTTCCCTCCTTTGTGGCCTCTTCAGGACGAATTCGGCCTTAGGCTTGCTCCATGACTTACCGCCTCTAGGAGGCGTCATTTCTTGCTTTCGTCTATCGCATAACATTGCCAGATATAATTTAGCCTTAACATTGTCCTTTGTCTTATCAGGAATGTCTATGATTGTTGCCCAAAGGGCCTCGGCAACATTCTTTTCAGTGTGCATTATATCAATGTTATGTGGAAGTAGAAGGACATCAAAGTAGGGGAGCCTCCACAAGCCCGACTTCTGAGTCCAGGCATGTTGCTCACCATATCCCACAAAACCACCTTCTTGTTCACTGACCTCGAGAGCATCTATTTGAGCACAAACTACGGCGCCTGTCATCATCTGCGGTGCAGGCTCTGTAACTATGACACCTTTCGTAAAGTTCTTGATGTCTCGTCTGAATGGATGATCAAGAGAGAGGAATTGTCGATGTTTGTCGAACGAAGAATACTTGCCACCCTTCATCAACCAAATGAACTGCAGAGCTGCCTTGCATACGAGGCATGGGAACTTTCGTGAACACACCAACTGCAGAATATCCCATACGCTGGGAAGTCATGCAGGGAGTAGTGGTACCAAACATGCATTTTAAAGTTCCTCTTTGTAGCTTGGTCATACGTCCAGACCCTTTCCTCCCAAGCATGGAGCAAATCATCAATCACAGGCTTCATGAACACACTCATTTTATCCCCCGGGTGTTCAGGAATTATCAACGACAAGAATATGTTCTGTCGTTGAAAGAGGACACCCAGGGGTAAATTGGGAGGGATGACAAACACGGGCCAACAAGTATATGGGGCAGCCATCGTTCCATAAGGATTGAACCCATCTATTGCCAGCGCAATACGTACATTTCGAGCCTCTAAAGCTTTGTCGCGATGAATCACATCAAAATGGGTCCATGCTTCACCATCAGAAGGATGTACTAGCTTCTTAGAATTGTATCAACGTCCATTTTTATGCCACGTCATCTGTTTGGTAGATTCCTCGGTCATGTATAGCCGTTGGATCCTCGATATGAACGGAAGGTACCGTAAGATTTTCACGGGTACGCGAGCTACCTATTATGACCATCACCAGAGTCTACCTCTAGGAACCTAGAGGATCCACATTTTGCACAGTACTTTGCTTCCGCGTGTTCTTTCCTAAATAAGATGCACCCCTTCGGACAAGCATGTATCTGCTCATATGGCATCTTAAGTCCACGAAGGATTATCCGTGCCTCATATATGTTATTTGGCAGAATGTGATCTTCAGGAAGCATGCTGCCAAAAACTGTCAACATAACATCGAACGCGTCTCGACTCAGGCTAAACTGGGACTTTACGACCATTAGGCGTCCAATGACATCCAGTTGAGAAACCTTTGTTCGACCGTGAAGGGGTTTCTATGCCACAGTCAACATGTCGTAATATGCCTTTGCGGTTGCCTCTGGCTCCTCCTCCCTACCTCCTTCAGCGAAGTGTGCTTTATGATAGTCATTTAACATGTCTTCTACCCCGCCATCAGCATTATAATCCTCGACACGTTGTCTCACGACCTCGTCTCTCATACGATCGGCTTCACCAATCCATTCTTGCAAAGATGTTTACCCATGACCACCTTTGTTTGTCGACGCATGTTAGCACATTTGCTGCAAGGACACCAAGTGGCAGGCGCTCCTTTAACCTTGGCAAATGCTAGTTCTAGGAAAGCATCAGTCTTCTCAATCCATTCATCGGTCAACGAACCCTGAATTGAGCGGCCCGTGTACATCCACGCACGGTCGTTCATCCTCTAACATATCAGCGAGTGATATAAAAATTAATTGCATCTACACAATGTTTGTACTATCTAATAGGTGAAGATAAGTCCTAATCCCACCCGAGGATGCGTAGATGAGGTTAGTTTTCATGCTCTACTTCTATCCGAGCCAGAATTTCGGCAGCACCTCCCTACTGTGACTAGAATACACGTCCCGCAAAGAAGATTGTGTATTCGGTCACAACAGGGAGGTGATGCCGAAACTCTGTCTCGAATAAGAGTAGATCATAGAAACTAACCCCATCTGTGCATCCTCGAACTGTCCAAAAAACGTGGACAATTTGAAACAGATACGGTTATAGAAATGCAAAGATCTGCATATTTCCAACCGTATCTGTTTCCAACGGGAGACGTGCCGCCG